>PVLD010015019.1:0-50164 GCA_004027595.1 Dinomys branickii
AGAGGATCAACTGTCTGACTAAATTTGCATGTCTGTATATGGGTCCATACATCTACAATTCGAAGATATCAATGGATAAAGCAACAACTACTGTTGAGACCATATCACCTTGTCTATAGATTAGTTGTGATTGTACTATTTTCTATGATAATGGGTGTCTGTTTGTCAATAGGTTTTTGTACTTTTATGTTTCTAAAATTAAAAAATAAAATAAAAAAAATAAAGCAATAACTATGACATAATAAAATTTATATACACAAGGAAACTATTTCACTGGCCCTTGATATGCATCCCTCTCACATTTCTCATATTAATAGTTAAGGTTAAAAGTGCATAACTACGCTGTCCATTATGGCACTCAGAAATAGGAATGAACCATAGATGTCCTTGAGCAATGGTGGGGCATTTCTTTCAGGACTCTGGAGAAACCAAATTTGTTAAAAACTCAAGTGCTTTTTACAAAATGACATAGTACTTGCATATAAACTATGCACCTCTTCCTGTACACTTCAAATCATCTCTAAGCTACTTCTCACACCTACTACTAGATAAATGCCATGTAAAGAGCTGTTATGCTATATCCCTTATAGGAAATGACAAAAATATATACATGGCCAGTGCAGATGTAATTTTTAAAAACTATTTTCCTTCTGCACTTGGTTGACTGTGTGGATGCAAACCTACAGATATGGAATGCCAAGTGTATGAGAAAAGGCATGAAAAATATTTGAAAACTACATTTGTCTTGTTTGGCTAAATGTAAAAATAAAAGAATTAATCAGATAAAAATAGATCATGAATATTAAAATTTCATTTTCATTCATTTAGTCATGACATATAATGATTGAACCACCAACCAAGGACAAAGAGATAAACATACAGAAAAATATTTTCTAAGTACATTAGATAAACATTTTTGGTACTCTTTGTGTAATTATGCCTTAAGCCCAAGAACAAGTGAAAATATAAGAGAATAAATGGAAGATCACGTTAGAGAAAGAGAGAAAGGCACTGGGGTGTACTATCCTCTTCCAGGGCACCCCAACAGTGACCTGAATTTCCCCCACAAGTACCCTTCTTGAATATTCCAGCTCTAAATACCACCGCACACTGGCAGTCAGGCCTACAACTCATAGGGCACGGGACACACTTGTCCAAATCATATCAGACATCACAAGACATGTAGAGATGAAGAGGACCTAATTCCTTGCTGATATCATGTTAGCTGTTAATGATATATTTATATATTTTTCCATAGTGTATATGTAAATTCATAAAATAATAACACCCTGCCTAGAAAGGTAAGATTAAAACACAAATATCAAAGATATAAGGACCAGACTGATAGCCCATAAGTACTGGGAGTGATCAGCCCTTGTCCAGTGAAAAGGAGGATCTTAGTAAGAAGAAAAGTTAATTGGAAATTTTTTTATTTGAAAGACTCATTCCTTACTGTGGAAAGGATGGCTTGAAGAATTCCAGCATTGTTTTGGGGTATTATGTCTTGGTAGTTCACATGCAACCATGGTGCATGTATCTACTCTTCAGATTTGCAGGTTGAAAATTTGACTATTCGAATTACGTTGGTTCAACAGCAGGTGATTATGGACTGGGAAATCTATTCATGCTGTTCAAACAATCATGCTCAAAAGAAATAGAGAAGGAAGCTGGAAGGCCAATTTCCTAATTTCCCAGGGGACATTTATAAAGATAAAAGAAAACTCTATTAGATCAACTATATATAAGAACATAGTATCTTTTCCTCAATCAATGATTGTCTATAGCCTTCAAATAATTTACTCAACTTCTATATCTTCAACTTAAGGTAGCACCACACATTTTTACTTCTTGGTCAATGCTTGACACCCCTCAAAATGATTAATTCTTGTTCAAAGGATTCACTGAACCCAAATTACTCTTTCAAGCTTGATTGACTACATTCCCTGGGGTATATATGCTTATTGAGTAGAATGTCTGACACAATAGTCTATGTTTAATTTAAATGATACCTACCTTGGGCTTTCTCTTGCAATTGAATTCAAATAAATTAAATACATGTTTGCTACAACTCTACTGCGCAGAATAAATGAATAACCTGGTGTGTCAGTTTTAAATATGATGGAGTGGGAACAGCAATGAGCTTCGAATCTGAAGTATTGCATTTCTAGGCTGTTTCTGCCCATCATCATCTGTCAGGTTTGGTCGATTTACTTACCTTCAAAGTCAGTTTCTTTAGCTATGCATTGGAGGGCTCTGTGTAATATTTCTTACAAATTATTTTAAGGAACAAGTCATACAACTGTATAAAAATGCTTTAAAATATAATTTCTGTGGCAATGTAAGGTGATAGAATAAAAGACATAGGAAGAGCTTGATCTGAACATCCGTCTGTGTCCATTTCCTAGAGTCTTCTGTTTTCCGGATGTCTTGATCCCTGTCCTGGAAATGGCACCAGAAAGCGGAGATCTGCTAATCCGACAGCAGGAGGCCGACTGCGTCCCAGTGGGAAGTTACCTCCTACAAATGAGACCAAGAAATTAGAGCTGCCTTCTTATAAATAAAGCAGGAGTGAAAAAAATTAGGAAGTTATTCCAGTTGTTAGGAGGTAAGTTCCATAAGCTATATTAGCTTCCTGGGCCTGCCATAAAATACAGAGATGATCTTCAATGTTAATGTTTCCATTTATGATTTTTGACTTTACAGTGGTGTGAAAGTGACACATACTGAGGAGAAACTACATTTGAAATTGTGAATTTTGATCTTAGACTAACACGTAGATGCCGGGCGGCGGCAGCAGCGTGCCGTGGCCCCCAGTCAGCACCTCATCACCAGGGCAGGAACCAACGCTCTGCTGTGCATTCCGCTGGGGGAAACTGGGTGTTTTAAAGGGCTTTCCACTCACAACATTTCCATTAAAACAGGCTTCTCTGGACATAACTGCACTGCAAACCAGGAAGCATCTAGGCCACTGACTTAGTGGCTTCAATAGCGGAAAGTCTTCCGACAGTTCTGGAGTCTGAAAGTTCCACATCAAGATGTCAGCAGATTTGGTTTCTCCTGTGATCTCTCTCCTTGGCTTGTGGATTGGTATCTTCTTACTGTGTCCCCAGATGACCTTGCTTGTGTGTGCAGCCCTGGTATCTTTCACTGTTCTGATAAAGACACCTGTCATACTGGATCAGGGTACCACTCTTATGCCCTAATATTCTATTATTCTGCACTTAATACTGTGGTTATGGAGATATTAGAGTACAAAGCATATGCATAAACCCGTGTGTGTGTGTGTGTGTGTGTATATATATATATATATATATATATATATGTATATATATAATATTGAAAATCTGTAGTCCACTGGCTTTTTATTGAAAATGGCACTACTATTATTTACATGGAAATTATCTATTTGTGGGTCTTATCTCAAAATATACATTGGAGGTGGGGGTTAAAGCTTCAACATAAGAATTTATTGGGGCAATAAAATCCAGTCAATGAGAATTTTAAAAATGCAGTGGCAGTAGGGATAAAGCAATGGGGATAAATACATTTTAAAGATTTTTTTGAGACAAAATCTACAGCATTATTTGATCTACTAAATTTAGATAAATAGACAGCATACAAAAGGGGTTTAAAAGCCTTCACTGGGCATTTAACATACGCCAGTCATCTTGCCATGTGTCAGATATGCATGCTGGTGTCGAACATAAATGACAAATGTGAATAAGTGCTATTACTCTGAAGTATCAAAACTGAAATCGGTCCTTTTGAAAAGGAAAGAGAAACTAGGATGGGGGAAGGGAAAAGAAGGAAGGGAAAAGGAAAAAAATACAAGGTAGTTATATATTAGTGTCTCTTAGTTCACTGAAAAGAAAGGTTTGAGCTAATATCACTTGGAGAAATTTTATGTCCATATCTTGTACTCTGAGTAACTACTTTGAAGATAACAACACACAACACATTAACTATTGTTATTCTCCTATATTTTGTCATGACATTTTGGTTTTTTTCCATAAATTTCCTTTCTATATTCAAGAATGACCTAAAAATTCATACCTGTGCCTCTAAAACATACGGATTTTATGATTTATCTTGAGATAAAGGTGGTAGGTGTTGGTATCTATCAGACCTGATTTTGAATGATTTTGCAGTTGATTAGCTTTGTGATCTGGCAACAGTTAGTGTTTGCGATGCTCTGTTTCTTCATCTGCGGCACACAACCAACAGCATCCAGCATGTAGGGGTGACAAACGAGATGAGGTATATAAGGCGTATTGCACATTGCCAAGTCCTCAATAGATATTCACTAAGTATTGGTTAAAAAAATGTATGAAGCTTTTAGTAAGTAAAATCACAGTTTTTGCTTTTTGTGAGTAGGACAGGGAAGAGGGCAAGGCTAGGAATGAGAGCGTGACAGATGGGACAAAAAGCTATAGAACGGTAAATGAGAAAGTAAAAGTAGCTTTGAGGTCATCAAGTACCTGTGCTCTTGCAGTTGTGATTGGTTCTTTCCTTTTTCAAGTTTTACTTGTGGCCTAGCACTCCCACTCATGACTTAGTACAGCGATGCCCAACATTTTCTCTTTTCATCATTAAGAAACACAGAAATTGTTAGCACTGTCTTGTCTTAGTAACTGCTTTAAAAACACGTAGTGATAATATTTATTTATATTCAATAACATTTAAAAATAAATGTGAATTTTATTTAGTGAAAAATACTCATAATCATTGTGATATTGACTATAGCATGCTCAAGTGTGTGTATCCTTCTTTGAAATAAACCCATAGAACTCGAAAGATCTATGACCCATAAATTTGGGCTCACTAGTCATTTGGAGATCACAAATGTAGAAATTAGCGTAAGTTTCTGCCACGAATCTAAACTTGCTTGAGCAATCTTTAACCTCTTTAAACCTCTACTGAAATATGATGGTTAATTATCTTCTGCATCTTTACGCAATTGTGAAGTACAAGTGGGATACGATATGACACCATTTTCACAACAAGGGATTTGGTTCCCTTGTTATTGTTGGGAACGACAGAAGTGATAGCAAAGAATCTGTAGAAAGAGGAAACATTTTAAAAGGTGTGACACTGTAGTAGTAACAGTTGCAGAAGTGACAGTATTTTTCCAGGGAAGTGACCAGATTACTTTCTAAATCTTATTGTTGTTAGGACCTACAACTGTACACATCATACATGAAAAATTCAAGTGTTCTTCAAATATCAAATGAAAAAAGTCTAAAATTAGTGAATGTTTTCCAACATACACATTCTATTTTTACCAGAAGAAATAACCTAGTAACATCAACTGAATGAACTTCAAAATAATCTTCCCATAGCAAAATAAATCTATAAATGCTTAGGGTAACAAGGTGGGTGAGGGGCACTGATAGCTCTGAACTTTCCAGAGAACACTGATGCAGCAGGAGAGCAACTGAAAGTCAGTGTGGATAATGCAGGAAAGAAATGAACAACAGAGGCGAATTCACAGCATCCATAGAGTGAATAAGCAGATATACACAGCATGGGTGTTCCACTTGCATGGATAAATCAATTCATGGCCCATAAGTCATTCACATCTTAAAGAATTTGAAAAATATGGGAAAGAAAGATTCAGGACACATAAAAGTTGATAAAAGGCCATAGAAAATAAATAAACAAATAAATGTTATCACTTATCTATTGGTACAGATTCATTTTACTTTAAGTAAAAAGATGAATATGTATTATTCAAAATATGTATGTTAGATAAAAAATAATCTCCAAGATCAAAATCAATGCTCAGCAAAACATGGCCTTAGAAAACTTTTCAATAATAGAGACACTCATTCAAACGTTAGTAGCTTTTCAAATTAAAGGATTTAAAGCAGCTGCAGAGGCTATTTGAAACTGTCTACAGGAAGAGCCATAAGATTAAAAGGCTATAAACTATTAGACACCTTGTAACAGAAGAGGAAAAGGAAGAGACAGCCCCACTGATCCCCAGGAGAGATAGCAAGACCAGAGAAAGGTCCCCAGCAGGAGAGCAAAACGGGATGGGACTGGGGAGAAGAAAGAGCAGGACTGTGGGAAGAGGACAGGGGAAAAGGGTAAAGATGTGTGAAAATCTCATCTTTCGTGTTTGCTGACAGTGAGGATGATGCATCCAAACAAGTTGGTTTTTGTTTGTTTGCTTGTTTATCTAATTTGCTTTCTTTTGGGCTTGATGCTACAGTTTTGCTTATAAAGCATTACCAAATGTTACCTTTTCAATCTGCAGAGCTTTATTTTCCGACAGTTTGCTCAGCATTTCCCTCAGAGACACATTTCCAGACAGGCTGCTTCTCATTAGGCGGAATAAACAGGAGTGTGTTTACAGCACAGCATTAGACTTAAAAGAACATCCTCTCCTCAGGAAGCTGGTCAGGGAATTAGCATTGTTGCAACTTAAAGGAGAGAATTTCTGTGCCCAGCTGGGACATAAGGCATAGTCTAGGTTCATTAATACAAACTTTAAAAAGCAAATTGTAACTTTTGTAACACAAAATCGAGTTTTGTTTCGAACACAGTTTTAAGCAGTTCTAACATTTGCAAATCCGCTTGTGTCAAACACATTATGTAGTGACAATAAAATGTGTAAATTCTGTTCTGCAAATATTAATTGCCTCTGTGGGTAACATAAAAAGACAGGCAAGAGGTTCTTAAATCGCAACAGTCTAGTGACTAATCCAACTTACTGCAAGTAAAAAGCACAGAAACCACTCTAGCACCACAGGCATATTTAGCAAATGTCAGTTAAGCTGATCACAAGTGTGTAGAGATTTATTCAGTGGAGGTCAACAACATTACTGCCGAAAGTAATCAAGAATATAGATATGTTGATGCAAGAGAGTATTTGCACATATTTACCTTTACAGACTATAACTCAATGCCTTGCTTGAAAAATTGATTTTTAAAAAAGCAAAGTAAAAGTCCATTCACACTCGTGCAATTACCATGTATTATCTGACCTTCATTCCCCTCACGGGGAGAATTTCACTGTCATGTTGGCCCCAGCCTAAGACTGTCCAGTACAGCAGGAGAGAGAAATTCAAACAAAACTAACGTCAATAATGTACAGGTAAATAATTCGGACCATAGTTTTAATGAAAAGTCATGAGACTATAATTTACTGTAGCATGTATATACCTTGTTGTCTCTGGATTTATATACAATAAATTACAGACTGTTCTTGTAAACACAATACTAAGTATAGGATAGCACAAGTAAGTATGTACAGGCAGTTCTCATATAAAATGCATAGACAGGTCCTTTTCAAACAAAATATTTTATCATTAATATGTTAATATTAAGCATACTCTAGCCTACAGATGTTTTCATCAGTATTCTGCAATTCTTCTGATTAAAGTTTTAAAAGATTTATTGAGCTAGTTCCAAAGAGAATATTTAACCTGAAAAAGCTATTATTTATTTCCAAACCAATCCACTAATTGCTTAAGTGATTATGCTGTTCCTACATGTTCCTATAATATGTAATATATTTATTGGTATAGTACAAGTTACATTTTAAATCAAAACAGGCTATTTCCTTCATCAAATGATTTTTGAAGAATTTACATTTATACACATTTTTCTTGGTTGAAATTATGGATAAAAACTAAGTCCAAGTTCAAAATTTTGTAAAGTATAACCTGTTTCTTGATGTCTCAATACATTTCTTTGTGAGATCCAAAGTATATGTGCTTTTTGAGAGGGCTGCATGGAGGGTAAAAGAAATAGCTTTGGCTCTTTGGTATGAAAAGTCTTATTGCCTCGTGACTAGAATATTTCACACTATTCATTATGATTGTCACTTTTTCTAACCATTGAGAAATATATATTATGAATCTACATTATTAATAGAAATTCAGCCCCAACAATGATACTTGTGGCTCATTAAAAAAGTGACAATTAATATTTTGGCATGTTAGAGCATTCAAAGAAAAGAATAGAAAAGGAAAGACCCCAGACTAATTCATCTTATGAGAGCATAGTAAAGCAGTCCCCTGACAGAACATGACAGATGAGTGTCTGCATGCCAGCCAGCATGAACTGCTCAGTGCAGTGAGTTGAACGCAGAGGCATGGCATCTATTGGCCAAAGGTCCACTGGCCACCTATGTGGAATGCGCCTTTTGAGTGGTGCCCCTAGAGGATCCTAGAGGATGACAAGGTCTCACTGACATCAGAGACAGAAACGTTGTTTGTAGAAGGCCCAGGCACATTGTGCTTTGATCAGAAATGGGGAAAAAAATCTTTCACAAGAAGGAAGAAGCTTGAGGACGTTCCAGTACATAAACAGCTAGCTTGGCAATACACACACACACACACACACACACACACACACACACACACATCTTAAATGGGTCCCAATGCAGTAGTTCATTATTTTCCCCCATTTAACCAATAAACTCAATCTTTATGATACTTTTTTCAGAAGTATTCAAATTTGTATGTCATTCCTGTTCATAATATTCTGAATTCGAGGCCAGCCTGGGCTACAAAGTGAGTTCAAGGCCAGCCTGAACTGCATAGCGAGATCCTGTCTCAAAAAGACAAAAAAAAAAAAAAAAAAAAAATAAGCCTTTAAACTAACTTAAAGCAAAACATACAATTCTCATTTCTGTAATTTTTTTAGCAGAATGATATCTGAAAAAGCAGTTTATTTTTCAAAAGTTACTTTTAAGAAAGTACAAAACATTGACATGATGGTGCAGGCCTTGCCTCAAGCAACCAGAACATCTGGAGCAAAGGACTTTAGGCAGAATATTTTTTGTAAAGTTGAGATTTTGTATTTATTATGTCAAACACATTAACAAAGGAAAAACTGAGATCAAATTTACATAATTTAAACTGTACCATCCAGTGATGTATAGAATGTTCAAAATTCACCACTAATTCCAGGTAATTTCTTTTACCTAAAAAAGAAACTAAATGCCCATCAAGCAAGGCTCTCCATTGGCCTCTCCTCGGCCCTTAAAAACTACCGTGGGCCTGGGCCTTCCTCTTTCCTATGTCTACCTATCTCTGCATTTGCCTATTTTGTGAAGATCATACAATCAAGAGCATCCAACAAGAGACCTTTGGGTCTGATTTCTTTCACTTTGCTCAAGTAAAAGTTCTGAATGCTCATCCATGTTACAGCATTGAGTTATGTAATGATTCCATATGAATTTTAGAGTCACTTTGTTTCTCCAAACTTTTATTGTAATGGCAAATAAACACATGAAGAAAGTGCCCAGCATTGCTATTTCAGAAATGCGAAATCAAACAACACTGAGATTCCACTGCACTCCAGAAAGAACGACCATCATCAGTAATTTGACAAATAACAAATGCTGGCAAGACTGTTCATTGTTGGTGGGAAGGTAGACTAGTAAAAAGAATATAGAAGGCAGTATGGAGCTTCCTCAGAAAACTAAACATTCCATTTGTCCCACCTATTCCCCTTCTAGGTATCTTTCTAAAAGAGTTAAAGGCATCATACCACAATGATGTATTCATACCCATGTTTATAGCAGCACAATTCGTAATAGCTAAATCTTGGAAGCCACCTATATGTCCATCAACAGATGAATAAAGAAAATTAAGTATTTACAGACAATGGAGTACTACTCTGCCATGAAGAAGGGGAGACTTGAGTCATTTGTAGGAAAATGAATGCAATTTGAAGCCATAATATTAAGTGAAGTAAAACAAACATACAAGTATCATATTTCTCTTACATGAGAAACTCAATATATAAATAAAATTCAATATAAATATGAAGACTGATAAATGTTACACTTGATCTTAGCCAAAAGGCCGAGAAGCGATAATCATTAGACTGGGTGTTTTCAATTTATGTTAGCTTTTTTTTTTTTTCCAGTACCAGGGATCGAACTCAGGACCTTGTGCTTGCCAGGCAAGCGCTTATGCCACTGAGCTATACCCCCAGCCCCAAAATTATACTTTTTTTTTTTTTTTTTGCGGTACTGGGGATTGAACTCAGGACCTTGTGCTTGCCGGGCAGGCGCTTATGCCACTGAGCTATATCCCCAGCCAAAGACTGATAAATGTTATATAATCCAGCATGAATAATATATCTAAAAGCGTACCCTGATTTAGCATCATGTTTGTATGTGTTTTATATGTTTTTGGCTAATTAATCTGGCTGTTAATCTGTATGTATGATAATTAATTTATAAAAACATATAAATGAATTTGATACCGTTCAGTATATGAACCTACAATTTCCTGCTTTCTCCTAAATACTGTATTCCTTTTTGATGCTATTATAAATGGAATTATTTTGCAAAAAAGGAGGGACAGAAGGGAAGGGGAAGAATTGAGATGCATTACGTACATGTACCAGTTTCCTACTATGAAAGTAATGATTACATACTGCAAACATACAGGAATTACACAGAATCTGTAGGTGAATTTTCTGATACTGCCATTTTAATAGTAAGTCTTCTACCCATTCACAATATTTTTTTCTTTTTACGTGGTTTTAATTTCTTTCAGCTATGTTTTATAACTTCAGTACACGAACCTGCGATTCCCTGCTTACTTCTAGGTACTTTATACCTCTTTGAGGCCGCTGTAAGTGGAATTATTTTGAAGTTCACTTATTGCTATCATATAGAAACCCATTGCATTTTGTATATTGAGTGATATCCTACAACCCCACTGAACTTGTTACTTAGCTCTGTGTATGTGTATTATTTAGTGCTGTCTATCCATAAGATGTTATCTAGAAACATGAGTAGATTAACATTGTCTGACAATTTTGAGACTACTTATTTCTCTCACATAATTATGGTGGCTAAAAACATTCATAAAATGTTGACTAGAAGCAGCAAGTACTGACATTCTTGTCATGTGCGTTATTTGTGGTATCAACATTAAATATGTTGTTAGTTGTGAGTCTTTCATAGATGTCCTCTCTGTGGAAGATTCCTCTGTTCCAAATTTGTTGAGTGCTTTGGCTGTAAAAGACCATTGTGCTTTCAAAACTCATGTGTGTGTGTGTGTGTGTGTGTGTGTATGTGTGTGTGTGTGTGTAATGAGATGGGCGTGTGTATTTTCTTCCATTCTATTAATATACTACATCATGAAGATTGCTTTTCCTGTTAAATAATCTGTACACATGATATGTGTAATTCTGTTTTGAAATGCTGCTGCATTCAGTTTACTAATATTTCATTGAAGATTTTTTGCAGCTGTACTTACACAGGATATTTGTCGTTTTCTTTTCTTATGATTGTCTGGCTTTGGTATTTTCCTGAATTTAGTAATTTCCTTGGTAACCCTTACCAAAGGTTTATCAAAATTTTTTATCCTTCAAAGAACACACTTTTGGTTTTGCTGATTTTGCTCTGTTTTTCTGTTCTCTATTTCATTGATCTCCACTATAATCTTTTTGCTTTTCGTTGTATTTTTCTACTGTGGGTTTAGTCTAACCTTCTTTTCCTAGTTTCTTAAGGTGGAAGATTAGGTTTTTGATTGAAAGTCTTTGTGTTCAAAGGTAGGAGTTTCTAGCTACCATTGTTCTGCGGAGTGCACTGTTTGGGTTTGAATATGGTTCATCTTCACCCATGCTCAGGCTGAGAGTTGGTCTTCAGTGTGGAGTGCAGAGAGGTGCTTGAGGCTTAGAGACTGTCGGGAGCAGGAGAAAATCTGCCCTCCCCAACAGGTTAGCGCATACAGCACAAGACTGTTAGTTACAGTGAAAGGTGTTGGCAGGGCAAGTCATACTGATGTGTGTGGCGAAGCACAATAGGCTTCTGAAAAGCAGCAGGGGAATAATATGTTCCCTGCATTACGGAGTCACTCACTATGTCACCCTTGGACTAAGCATCTGGGCAACTCTGTTTTATTTTTAAGAGATGCTTCACTAAACTGCCCTGGATGGGCTAAAGCTCATTATCCTCCTGCCTCAACCTTTGGAGTAGAATAGTTAGGATTACAGGCATACTCCGCCACATCCAGCCCTCCGCAGTTTCTCTGTGTGAGAAAATAGACCCTTCTCTATTTAAGAAACTGTGTCACTGTTGTGGTCATTGTCACTGTTTCCCCTTTTGTTTTCAGATGTGTTGCCCAATTTGACCCAAATAATACAGAACTAGAAAACGGAATGGCTGACACACACAAAACAGTACTACCGAGTAGGTGTAGTTCTACATGGGCCACACGTGTCTGCACTTAAACCATCCTAAAGGCCTTGTAAGATAATGTTCTCCCTTTGAATGTTTCTGATTACTTTTCATTATACTAAAACTATAATCACTAATACCACACCTTCTCAAGTTTTGCTGAGTCATTCTAGCAAATCAAATCTGAAGAGCAGTAAGGACTCCCCACTTTGTAGACCACTGATCAGAACTGCAAGTGCCTGGAGAACAACAAATTTGCAACTGGCACCTGAAGGGGAGGGCTGACTGGCAGAGGAGTGTGTCCCGATCCTGTGAAATGTAGTCCAGCTGCAGGTAGTTGGTGTCAGAAGTCACTGCAGGAAGTAAGAAACTGAGCTGTTTCTCTCTTCATTCAGTCTATGACATCAGCTATGGGAGGCGGGGATTTTGCTCTTGAGTTGGGTTCTCCCTGTATCCAATATGAACTGCTGAGCCATGATAACATCATGTTCATTTCTTCATCTGTTTGGCATTATGAAGCGAACCTGAAAAATGGAACTGTAATAGCTAACATAATTTTTTATTTCAAAACTAGGAAGGAAATACAGCTGTAGCTTAATTTGACTTGGGATTATCTTAGTTTTGTAGCATGCAAAAAGAGATAACATAAAAATAGCAATGTGAACCATCTGATGCATGGTATTAAAATTCAGAATAAAAGTTGTGCTAGTTTTTAAAAACATTTTTGCTAACATATTTCATAATGGTTAAGCATAATATTGTAAATTACTTTTAAACCAAACTCTTATTTAGGACGTTATGAATAATAATAATATTTTTATAAAGAAGGAAAGCTCCTGTTTGTGGAGAAGATACACTTTTCACTTGCCAAGATAGCTCAGTTACTTTTGTGGATAAGTATTCTAATTAATTGTATTTTTCGCTTCACTTCTTACAGTACTTTCCCAGGAAAGCATTCTGTGAAACTTTAGAAAAACCAAATTATCTGTATAGTAATTTAGTAAATATTTATTAAAATACTTGCCAAAATTACTTGCCAGTGTGTTTTCTAGCATATAAGCGTATTTATGGTATATTTTAGTTAATACTCTCCCCATCAACACTCCTATTTTATTTCCAAGTAACCTTAAACATAATTACCACAAAATTCATTGCTCTGACAAAGTTCTGGCAAAAGTAATATAGTTATTTATTGACATATTCCCTAGAGATGAGATGTCATTAGTGATGAGAAACAGGCAAAGGCTAAATTCCCTCATCCAAGGAATTTGGGGATTCTTCTCAAATTTTAACTCAGAACATACACTCCTGCCAGGAGCACCTGATCCTGAGAAGCATGTCTAAGTCACCTTGGGGGCCTTCTGTGTCTAAATCCGCAATCCAGGGAGTGTAGGGCTCAATTGTGCAGTAAGAGCTACTGGTCTAAGTCAGGCCAGGGCAGTTCCCATGACCCAAACATGACAGCTGCAACAGAGCTAAATGAGCTTCCACCTGCTCTGTTATCCCAAACACAGACGTCTGGTCGGGGGTACATACGGAGTTTCAGTCCCCAAAACTGTCTCATGAATTTTGCACGTGCTTCAACTTACTTGTCTGGAAACAGTATCATTTTGTCTTTCATCTTGATTCTAACTTTCTCATGAATCATCTCGTGATTATGGACTCATCCTTTGCTTCAGCCCACACAAAATATTAGTCTGGTCACAACCAAATCCCTTCCACTAGAATTAAGGCTAAAACAGAATCAGTAAGATTCCAGTGTACCACATTAGTGATTTTAGTAGTGTAGCAGGATATAAACCAGCGGCCAACATCAACAGTGAGAAGCGAGAAACTTTCCCCCTAAATTCAGGAACAAGATAAGATTTTGCTGTCAACAGTTTTCTTCAACATAGTTCTCAAAATGCTAGCTAGAGCAACTAGATAAGAAAAAGAAATAAAAGGATATAGACAGGGAAAGAAGTTAAATTATCATTGCAGTGATATGAACCTCTAAATGAAGATCCCAAAAGTTCCACCAAAAGACTCCTAGAATTTCAAGACATTTTGAGGTTGTACTGTCAAAGTTTTAACCTGTGCTTAGTGTTTACAGAGCTACATACCAGACACTGCATTAAGGACTCTAACAATATTAATTCATAAAAGCCTAAAATTTAATTATATAGTAATCATTCCCAATTTAGGGATGAGACAAATGAAGCACACAAAGGTTAACATGCATTTGGAATTCAGGCCCAAGCAATTTAATCCCAGGTTTATGATCTGTTTTGCACTGCTGAGTAATTATGCTACATTTGATAGATTCAACTTTCTTAAGGTATTACACTCTACTGTTCATTTTGATAGAAATAACTTACCTCTTGTATCAAGGTCAATTTTCTTAAAATTTAAAAACATCATTCTGCCAAGTTCAGTGATGTTTTGTTTGACAGAGCATGACCAAATATTTCTATGTTAAGAAAATCTATAAAAGTAGCTAAGTATGGTGCATAGTCATTGATCAACAGTTGTTGGTGTTTGAGTTTATTTTTAGAGGAATACAGAGGTTTACTTTTCCTTATGGATTTCATCTGGACAGAAATCACAGAACTTTAAATTATGTCTTACAATTATATTTTTCTCATATATCGCACATCCCTACATACATATGTTGTAAAAGCTATGTAAAAGCATAGCACTATTTCTCAAGCTCTGATAGAAAAATAAGGCTTAAATCTTTATTCAAATCTGGTCTCCTGACTTTTTTCTGATTACACTGGCTGAGATTGTGTCTTTCAGTAACTTTATGTTCTATTCATTTAAATTCCAAAGCATTTCAAAATTCTATTCTAAAATTTATCATTTACATTTTCTATCTTTCCTTATTACACCTTCACTATATGAATGATCCCTAACTTCTGATGATTGAACTTATAATTTTTCAAGTTTATAGTGAAGCAAAAAAGTGATACATATTCAGCAAAAATCTTATTTCAGATTTTGAATTTTGGCTTTTTTTCTGGCAAACAATATGCGAGGTTGTTTACCTACTATATTTCTAGTTGTCTGTGTGGCAGTCTGTTAAAAAACATCCTTGCCCTCGTGCAGCTTACATTTTATTGGAGAAAACCAAATAATAAATGAACTCCTACTGATGCTGAACTTGGGCAGTGGGAGGGTGCATCCTCATTGAGCTATCCAGCCTAGTTCAGCTGAAGTGGTATGAGAAACCTCCAGAGCTATCACGGCAGAGCTGAGAATTTAAGACTTTTTTCTAAGTATGACAGAAATTGACTCACATTTTGAGGTGTACCCTACTTTCTCAAGGAAGAAACAAATGCTATTCCTGGATACATTCAGCTAGTCAGAGACAGATCTCCGACTCATAATCATGTAGGTTAATCCAGAGCCTCTGATCTTAGATAGAAGCGGTCCTGGTCTTGATAAACTCTTCGTTTATTTGCTTTTTCTATTTTTATCATTCACCTTTAATATAAAGGTGACAGTTATCTTTAACAATAACCTTGAAAATTCTCTTTCCTCATATTATGTAAAAAGATTCACAACTTAAAAGTTGCCATTTCAGGTTCTCAGTGACAGACTGGCTTGCTGAGCTTTAGGAAGTCTGGTAGCACATTCCTGTGGCTGAAGAGTCAGGAATCACTCAAGTTCTACAAACCCACCAGGTAGTAGTGAAATTTCTACTCTATTAATCTGATTAATAAAAGTGAGGCAAATCTAAAGTTTCTTGGTACACTTTATTTATGTGGATAAATACTGAAAAAATACTATATGTTCTAGTTTTATTCTGGATACAATTTTTCACACTCTATCATGGTTGTCTTGTGAAAGTTCCTGTAGATCACCTTTTAGTGACAGCCATGCCTGTCACTGAAGTGGAATGCCTTCTGCATGTTCATGGCATGTGAAGGAGTAGCATTCAGTTTTGCAGTATCCAGCTTTGCAGAACTGCACACAATTACCCTGACTCTGATGTATTTGGGACCACTTTGTTTGTATCAATATCATTTTAAAATATGATATTTTCTCTAAGAATGTCTTGCACAAAAGGGCAAGTAAAGATGACTAGGCAAAAGAGTTAAGAGTCTAGAATAGAAGACTGGCCTTCTTTACTTGATCTTTGGCAAACACAGTTGAGCACAGATGTTTCAGGGATGACAGTTTTAGAGAATTCCTCTTTTTCTTCACTTTCTTAAGTCTAAGAGCAAAGGAAACAGAGCTTTTGGCCTCTGCCTTGTCTTATGGTTGCCATTGTCCTGCTATGCATGTGGGAAGTAACCTAACAAGAGCGTAATTTGTAGATCCAGCACTCCCAACACAATTTCATGTTGGCTCAACAGAAAATGCCCTAGATTCTTTCTTAATGCCACTGGATAAAATATATTTTTTATGATTGACTGCAGGTAACATTTTACACACTTTCCCTGTGTACAGAAATGTAAAAAGTAAAATATGCTAGCTTTTTAAAAGGCTGAAACGTCTATTCAGATACTTTGCTGTTTAAATTACAGGTACCCCTTTCCCTCCGAGCAGGCGTCTACGGAGGCGGCTTCTTCCGCAGCTATGGCCAAGATTAAGGCTAGGGACCTGCGCGGCAAGAAGGAGGAGTTGCTGAAACAGCTGGACGACCTAAAGGTGGAGCTATCGCAGCTGCGCTGCGCCAAAGTGACGGGCGGCGCGGCGTCCAAACTCTCCAAAATCCGAGTTGTCCGCAAATCCATCGCCCGTGTTCTCACCGTTATCAACTAGACCCAAAAAGAAAACCTCAGGAAATACTACAAGGGCAAGAAGTACAAGCCCCTGGACCTGCGGCCCAAGAAGACACGAGCCATGCGCCGCCGGCTCAACAAGCACGAGGAGAAGTTGAAGACCAAGAAGCAGCAGCGGAAGGAGCAGCTGTACCCTCTGCGCAAGTTCGCTGTCAAGGCCTGAGGGGGCGCGGTGACAATAAAACTCAAACTCTGAAAATAAATAAATAAATAAATAAATTACAGGTACCATAGATATTTATGGTGAATACTTGCTGCTCCAGTTACAAGGATGGTTAAGGGTCAATATTAAAACTATATTTGCTTTGCAGACCCAGTGGTTGTTCTTATGGACAAGTCATAGTTGATGTTTTAGTTTAAAAATAATTTTTGATATAAAACCTCTTGATTTACTTTAGAATACTTACTAAAATAAATAGCAAAAATCACTGTATAACTGAGTATTTTGAATATTAAATTACTGCAAGTACAAACTAGTTTCCAAGCACCAAATGAAAGATTTTCAGTTAACTGCACGTAAAAGAACATTGATAAGTAAATTAATTTTCAGAATTTTCTGTCCTTTCTAGTCAAAAATTATTTTTTCTTAAACTTAATAGAATGTATTATTAATTTTATTTCTCAGCTTAAATTTTCAGGTGGATTTAATTTGTTCAGATAAGACAGAAATACATCTGGCGTTTTTCTACAGCATGTGTGACTGAGTCAAGCTTGTTTTCTCTTCTTGGCTAAATCTATAACAGCCTACTTTCAAACAATAATATAATTCATCTTATGAGAATCTGTACCCAGCATTTATGTCCTACTTCTGCAGTACAAGTGAACAAAAAGATCACAATTCTTTTAGTAATGAAATTAATGTGACTCTATGCCTTTTGGGATAACCTCATTTACCTGAGAGTGTGACTCATAATTTAGATATTGTTCCTATATTAGAAGCATTATCTGAACTTAAGCAGCTTGATCTTGATGCTGGGGGCCACCATAGGGTCATGGCATGCTGGCTGCTTACTCTAGAATACATACCCCCACGCACGATACTCTGAGAAGGATCACTGAGAAGTCTAGCATCCTGTATTACTACTTACAGCACGGAAGCACTACAGAGCTGTTCTGAACAGCGCTGCCACAAAAGCTTGCTCCATAGGACAGTACTGGTTCCATATTCCTAAAGGAGAAGTATCTTTACAAAGGTCACCACTGCATGTAAAGATCACTGGACGTGATTCCTGTTTACCACTGTACAAGTCTAATCATTTCACTGCAGATCTAGCAAGATATTTTCAAGATAACCCCATGAGATGGCAAAGGTAAGCAAACCTCTTTTTCCTTTTCTAAGTTATATGTAGAAATAGTTCCTCCATACTTTTGGATATCTGGGCTCCTACTTTTACAATAAAATTTGTTATTTATGTATAGCTGTTATGCACAACACACGGTCTTGACATTGGACAAATGGGGTTAGGGGTTGGGCACACAGAGCTCTCTAGCTTCAGGAACCTGATCCCACTCTTAGCCGTTCCCTGCCACTCTGGCTTTGTCTCCAGCTGCGGGAGTCAATTCTCCTTGAGTGCAATCTCTCATCATTATGAAATTTGTTTTATTTTCCATAAAATAAAAAAGTAATGAACTTATCTGAATATAATCTGCAGTGTGGACCTCAGAAGGAATGATTAGAGAAGAAATTCATTTGATCTGAAGAGATTAAGGAACTAAAAATCATGATACAAATTGCTTGTGTACATAAAAGTGGAAATCACATAGCAAATTTGAAGTTGATGTGAAAGACAAAGCACTGAATTGGTGGTCTATAGTTTGTTATCGATTAATGTAGACCTCATTAAGAAATTGGTGAGAAAAAGAAATCTAGGCAGATAGTGTGGGATGCACCCCGTGGTACAATAGTGGCCTATAACTCGGCTGCCTATTCCATTAGTCACTAGCTGCCCATGGCTACTGAATACTTGGGGCCCACATACTCTGAATTTAGACATACTGCAACTAAAATACTCACTAGCTAGTGAAGAGTAACACTATCAAAAAGTCTAGGGAATACATATCCAATTGTTACTTTTATATTGGTTGCACGTTAAAATGAAAATGCTTTGGATATATTTTAAAAAATGAAATTTCACATGAATAAATTCATGTTTCTTTTTACTTTTTTTAAAGATGACTATGATAAAATTTAAAACTACCTTGGTGGCCCACATTTCTGGCTTAGATTTCCTCTGGACAGGGCCATCAAGAAGTTTAGATGATTTTAAATAATCACTCCTTGTCTTTTCTTTCTTCTAAACATCACTACACTAGTACATGCGCTAGCCAAAGCTATGTATTTTTATGGTTTGGATGTGGAGCCTTACAATACAGTAACAAAGGTAAAGTTATTGAAGTTGTGTGCAGGCTGACTGAAGGAGAATGAAGGATAAGATCCAGTCTTACTTCCTTTCAGATTCTGGATTTGGACCTGTGTGAAATTATGCAATGCGGTAGTGAACTCACCTCTACCTTCTCAAATAATTCCAGTTCAGATTCTTTATCAGCTAGAAAACGACGTCAGCCTTGGTAACAGGTCCCCTTGTAGGTGACATTATATTCTAACCTGAGATAAAAATGAAAAAGCTAAAATTTACATACATTACAAAAATGCAATCCTTAGCATACACAGAGGCAATAGAATAGTTATAATATGAACTGATTTTAAACTGCTAGTCTTTTCAAACAACTGTCATAAGGATTAGTCCAGTTTTTGTTCACAAAGAATAAAATGATTTTTTTTAATCATAAAAATGTGTGTTTTTTCTTTGGATATCCTTTTCTATATTGAAAACAATATCACAAACATTTTCATTAAAGCAGTCACATGTTTCTTTATGAAGACATAATTCATCTTCACAGATGAATACAGATGAAGCACGCTGAAAATGTACAGTGGAAGAAAGCAGAAGTTTAAAAGCCAGGCAAAGGCGGTAAAAGGGCCAAAGGGAAAAGAATAGCTGGGAAACAGTGTAAAGCCAAGACAAAGCTAGATCAGTGATACATAAGTTATTTTACTATTTTAAAGCTAGACCAAATATTTGGCAATGCGCTTCATGGGAGTCCAAGAAAGAGGCGAACACATTCTGATGAAACAATCACTGCAACAATAAGGTACATATAAACCTGTTAGTTTGGTAAACTATGTCTTGTTCTAATAACAAGCATAAAGAAAGTGTTCCATTGTTGTGTTTTAAAACAATACTATGTGATACTATTTCTTCAGTTGAAGGGGAATTAAAATTTTAAAAATGTAATAGAATTTCCACTGGGTTTAAAAATAGACAAGAAACAATGGAACAGAATAAAATGCTCAGAAATAAATTCATGTTTATATGATCAACAGATCTTTAAATATGCAATAAAGGGAAATATCTTCAATAAAAGAATGTTGAAAAACACAGCACATCCATATGCAAAAGAATGGAATTGGACCCTTGTCTTATGACACACACAGGCGGTGAGAGAGGAAGCGAAGGTCAGAGCTGTATGATGAACACATTCTGAGAATCTAACGTACAGCGGGGAAGGCAATGACACATTAACTAAATTGGCCGTAATAATAACTCTAGAATGTGTATATACATTAAATATAGTAGATACATTTTAAAAAGAATATGCCTTAGGATATTTTTTCAGTCCAAAGGGGAACACAGTATTAAAGATAAATCTAGTGGAACATCGATATCAATCCTCCTCTATGCATACGTAAACATACATGTACAGTTTTCTCCATCCCCACCTTGTGCCACTGCCATAGTACCACAGTAATTACCTTCCTGCCCAAATTTCCACATCACACACTGAAGTTAGACCAGCCTTTACCATCCAAAATTACCTTTCAAATTCCAATTTTCCAGTACCTGGATCTCAGTAACTAGTCTGACCACAGATTATTTCCTGGAAGTAATAAATGAAAAAAAAAAATAGTTCATTTATAACTGTCCCAAAATTTTAAAGATGAGAGAACACTTTCTAACTCATTCTATGAGACCAGAATTATCCTGGTATCAAAGCCAAAGATCCTGGAGACAAAGAAAACTACCAAGAGGCAGTGAGTCCTACATCTATCTATGAAGATTATTAGACTTAAGAAGAAGGAAAATCTGAAATACGCTGCTATGGTGGTTAAGCTTAGTTGTGCCCACCTGCCTGGTTTGGGAGCTACCTAGGAGATTAGTAAAACGCACTACTGAGGATGCTGGGTGGGTGATGGCTGTGAGATCTCGAGTGCTGTGTGTGGTCCCGGGCCCCTTCCTCTCTGGTACTGTTCTGCTCAGCTTCCTGGCTACCAGGGATGAAGCAGCTTTGTCCTTCCACCCCGTCTGCCCTTGAGCCAGCCAGACGATCCTCTGCAACATGAACCGGATGAAAGCTCTGCCCCTAGCTTGCAACTGTTGAGTGTTACATTCTAGTGATAGGAAAGCTAATACAACACGGGTGAGGCTTGAAGGCATTTTGCCAAGTGAAAGAAGCCATGCTGAGCCCATTAACAAAACGGTTGGGGACAGGCCCTGTATTCAATCCTCAAGATCAAACAAAACAAAACAGAAGAAAACACACCCGAGGTGTTGCAGCAATTACTCTGGGATTGAGTTTAGGTATTGGGACTTACAAAGTAGTAGTTCTCAAACTTTAGTGTGTGATCAGAATTGCTTGTCTTGGAGTTTCTGATTTAATAGATGTAGAAAGAGACCTGAAAATATGTATTTCTAACACATTGTCAGGAGCTAGTGCTGCTGCTAGTCTGGGACC
The DNA here is from genome assembly GCA_004027595.1 of Dinomys branickii. Taxonomy (NCBI): domain Eukaryota; kingdom Metazoa; phylum Chordata; class Mammalia; order Rodentia; family Dinomyidae; genus Dinomys; species Dinomys branickii. Next base: position 21,718 of record PVLD010015019.1, read on the forward strand.
ACATTTTGAGAACCAATGTTCTAGAAACAATTATAAGTCCCAAAAGATGCTAAAAGTTTAAGGAATATAATCCAAAATAAAATAATAAAGGCCAAACAAAGACATAGAAGGGCTAAGTAATAATAAATTCAAGAGACTGTAAAATATTGATTGTAATTATCCAACTGTTTAAGAGAAGGTTGGCAAACCAACATCTTTAAAAGAATGAGAATTAATGTTCTTCTAAAGAGGATAGTTCTAGGTTAAATTTATTTGAATGCTGCATGATCAGTTTAGACAAATGTAAGAAATAATTCTTGCTGGATGTGGTGGTGCACACCTGTAATCCCAGTACTTGGGAGGCTGAGGCAGGAGGATGTCTGTGAAATCAAGGCCAGTTTGCACTCCAAAGAGTTCAAGACCAGGCTGAACTACATAGCAAGACCCTGTCTCAAAAAAAAAAAAAAAAACCCAACTAAACAAGCAAGAAAAAATGATTCTTTTCAGAATAGTGTTATTAAAGCTTTCCAGGGTCCCTTTTGAAGCAGAATATTTACATATCTTAATGCCAAAATGATTTAACTGTGGGTTTTCCCAGAGTTTATACATGTGACACCTGTTTTAACACAATGCTTACTTATGTTAAATTTAAATAAATTTAGGAGCTCAGATTACATAGGCAAAGAAAGTGAGATATCCCGTGGTTAAAAATTAAGTAAGAATCATGAAATTCACAGCATACTTTTAAATAAATAACTAGACAAAATTTACCAGCTTCTTTGATAAAAACTAGTTTGTATACATTCAGAACTTTTAGTATCTTCTTAGATATAACCATTATTTTTAAACAGTGCAATGTTATGTGAATTTCTGAATATAAATGCTATTTTTTACAAAACAATAGATTCAGTAGAAAAAAATAAGATAAAACTATAATTATTCATGTATTCTGTCAACTCTAAATGACCCGTTCAATGCAAGTACCAAGTGATGTTATCTATAGTGTTTTATGGTATTCTTTCAGAAAAGGGTCATTTCCTGTTATTTCTTTTGCAGCTTATCTGCATCCGAAAACATAACAACTATGGATGAAATCACTCTAAATTTAAAACAAGTATGTGTGCCATTTTATTATAATGAAATTCCTACACAGACTTTGCTTTCTTTCAAGCCTCAAAAGTAACCATTTTAAAAAGATGACTAAACGTATTCTGACATGAATTTATGATTATATTTAATCTCAATCTTTTTAAAACCTGACTTTAAATGCATAATAATATATAATACAATAGGTAAACAAATATGACTATTAAGTTATGAAGGTCTATGTGTATCCAATTTTTGGACTGATACTAAAATTTTTAAAAATATATTTTACAGGGAAAACCAGGACTTTTACTGGCATTTTAATCATTTGCCTAATTTAAAAAGTGACAGCTTATATATAAACAGATCAACATACTATATTTAATGCATTCATGTTTTTATAAACAGTCAGTTGTTAATTAAGGCCTTTTCCTTACTGGAAACTGCCATATTTTATTCATTTGACATAAAAATTATTAGTTATGTTAATATGTGTAAAATGGTTTTAATCAATACAAATGCTGTTTATATTATTCTGACAGTGATTCACCCATCTCAAAATATTATCCTAGGGAAAATTCTAGTGATGCAATTTTTGTTTCTGAAATGAAAAAGGTACTGAAGGTAACTGTTATTGTGTGCGAGCATTCTACTTGCACTTTAATTTTCTAATCTGAAATTCAATTATTTTACAGAAGTGTTTATAGATAAGCTGTTGATTAACTGCAAATAATGATCATTGTAAAGTAATTCATTCGTGTTTTTTATATTTATGTCACATACTTTTTATTCCTTGTCATCCTTCATCTTATTGTCCAAAGTTTATTCTCTTAATATTAAGTGCCTTTAATTTATACTCTGTATATAGTAAACTCTCATGAATTCTTTTGAGATAATGAGAGAAGTAGACAATTGGTAGATATATAGATGTCTCTCCAATTGATTATTTATACAGAGAGAGATACAATGAGTTAGACCAGAGAGACAAGTGAAGTGAGGAAAGCAGAGGATAAGAAAGAAATAAGGGGGAAGATAGATGGTAATTAAACAGAAAGAAAACAGAAGGAACTTCTATTTTTTCTGGGGCTGTTTATGGCTTTTGTCTGATGTCCCTCCACAGCCTCATGGTGGGACTTTTTCAAAGGTAGCTGAATCTAGAGTGTGTGATGCTAGGATTAAGGGTGTGTGATTATTAAATCAGTCCACTGTCCGTCTGGCAACCCCCTAGCCCCCATAGCCTAGATGGAGCATAAAGGGGCAGCATGAAGCTGCTAAAGTCCATTGCTCACTTGCTTTTGCTATCTTCTTCCTGCCGTGGGCTGTGTCTCCTCTATGATGCCTCTGCCATGCCAACCTGCCTTGCAACCAGCCAATTATGGACTGAAACTCCTACATATGAGCTAAATAAATACTTCCCTTTTTAACTTTGGGTGTCAACTATTTCATCTGGGTGAGAGAAAAGTAACTAACACAGAATTATTAAATTTTTCAATTGAGTTCTGGAAAAAGCAAAAACCAAGCCAAAGAAAAACAATTTTAAAAAAGTAACTTAGACAAGAACAGAAAATAGTGTCTGTCCTGCTACTACTCCAGACTCAACTCAATAGACCCTCCACTTGCTTATTTTCCCTGTTTCCCATTTCTCATCCAGTTCTCCTGATTTCAGTGCTCTATATCATGAGGTGAAGAGACAAACAGGGTGCATTTTGGAAGTAGATGCATGATTTTAAATAAATGTATGAGCTCAGACAAATTCTTATTTTTTTCACTTTGTTTTCTCCTCTGCAGATGGGCCCTCAGCAGACTGCTCAGGTAGGCTAAGAGATATTTGTAAAAGTTATGTTTCACACAGCTCTCTCCTTCATATAGTAGATGACCACTAAATAAAAGTAACCTCATTTATTGCTATAGTCACCAGCACATCGCTTTAAAAGTTCCAATATAATAATAAGCTTCATTTATCTTCTTGTTATCTGCAGGGCAAAAAATTGATCGTTTCTTACCTTTGACTCCATTTGGTCTATCCTCTAACACCCTTGTACTCCACCTCATGGTACAGTAAAACTTCAGTCTTCAAGAATGCTCCCTCTCATGTCATTTTCTGCTGAAAACATACCAACGCATGCTCCTTACAGTCGGGGCTGTAATCAACGCTACACTCCAACTCAAGTGCCCATCCCAGTCTCAACGACTTCTCATCTGGCTTCCTGCTCCCCTGGATCCTGCAAGTTCACCTTACATTCCTTCCCTCTGTAGCACTGCATTTCTATCCCAACCCACGTATTTCCTCGCTGCTCTGACGCCCTCGACCAACACCTCTCCCCAGAGGGCGCTCTTCCCATCTTCTTGCTTTTCCAGTTCCCTGCTGGGACACTTTTGTGTCCTCCATAATTATTTCCTTCTCAACTTCTTCCAATCTTCATTGATTTCTGTGAAATTGATACGGTTTTTACTAGGCCATTGCTCATACAGTGCTTTATAGAAAACTTCATATTTATGGTTCTTGCATGTTAGCAATCTTACATATAGTTATTGTCTCAGAAAAAGAATTTAAGAACTATAAAAACGTGTACTAACTGTAAAAAATAAATACACAGATTATCAAAGATCAATATAAAAACAAGTCATTTTCATTCGATGTCCAAAAGGTGAACTGTTGAAGTCTTATACTTTCTTATTTTCTTTGCTTATATAGTTAATAATTAAAATCCCTAGCATATTAACGTCCTTACACAGTTCACAGAAGTGCTTAATATCCTGAATCTAAGCTCTGTTAAAATGAGCTGTAGAATACTAAACAAGTTACCTACCTTTCCACAGCTCAGTTTTCCCTTCTATAGAGTATAGAACATATTTTCTACTTAAGATGTTAAGACTAATAAATACAATAGAATATGCAAACTGTATAAAAATATAGTCAAACATATAATACACACTTTATAGTTATAAACTGTTATCATGCTCAGCTTTCTTTCCAGTAATATTTGAAGGAGAAATAAAATAGAGTAATATTTTCAAAGTGCCTAAGGAAAAAAATGATTGATGTTAGTATTTTACATCCATTTGAATAATCATTTAAATTTAAGAGTGAAAACAAATATAATAAATATAAGGAACAAATAAAGATTAATATATCAGAGATGATATTAATAATACTATTATACATTAGTAATTTTTAATGTTCTATGCACAACATTTGGAGAGACTATTAACTGCTAAGTATTTTTTAAATTTCTTTGTCCACACTAAGTAATTTTCCATTCACTTAAAATATCCCATGTGGCAGAGGGGCTCACTAAAGGTCACCTCGGGGAGATCTGATAGGCAATCAAAGTTACCTGCATAGGAAGCCTCCTTGTGAGTTTTGTAAATGAGAGCCAGATCTTAAATACCAACCATCTGTTGCTTGTTCCCTTTCAGAGTCTTTTCTCCAGGAACATTTGTTTACAGATGCTCTCTATGAGAAACAGTCCTTGAGCATGGTTTGGTGGAGGCTGAAACCTTTTTTTAAGAGTTTTGCTTTTGGATATCTGTCCTGTTGTGCCCTCTTTCACATAATAAGTCAATTAGTGATTGATTCTAATAATTTGTGGAAATATTTTATAACAAATTATTGGCCCTAGATGATAGGCCTTCATAGCAAAATGTGTGCAAAATATAGAAACTGATTGTTTTGGCCAAACCAGGTACAGATTTCTTCCAGTATTTGAATCATACCAGGGAATGACTAAAGATACAGACAGCAACTAAAAGTTAGAGACCTTGAATTTCGACTGGTGAAGAAATAACAATCCTTGGATAACTGTCCAGAACCTTGAGTCTACAGTGATGAAAGAAAATAGAGAGGATGAAAAGAAAAGAAACAGAAAAAGAGAGTGAGGGTAAAAAAACATCAGAAGCATTCAGGTGTGGCTTCTGTGGCCCCGGTTACTTAGGTCTAGCTTGGTAGATACTGGCTGGAAACGCTCCATGTCCCATAGATGCCATCTTAATTGCTGAAGCTGATTTCACCTAAGGCCACCTACTCCTGAACATTTCTTGAGAATTCCTAATTTTAAGTATCTTCATAGAATTTCAGTTCTGTTGTCTATGGATCAAACCTTTGTCTTTTTTTGTTGGGAAAGATGAATCTAAGTATCTATACTCTTGAGTTGCACTGTTGTTCTAATCAATATTTCCTTCTCTTTCTTCCCAGTGCTGTTCTAGGGAGTTTTCCTATACTATCTTTTCCAGATGAGAATGCTTTTGTTCTTTAGGTCACGTAGGGGCTGCTTGGGAGTGTATGAAGGAAATGGAACTCATTCCTGTTAGTGATAAGACTTTGTGCATTGCATGAGTCTCTCATAGTGCTTTGCCATGTTTACCTAAAAGAAGGAAGAGCCTGATGTGGCTTAAATCTGTGCCCTCAAAATCCATGTATTGGAAACTTAAGTCTTCACATTTATGTTCACAATATTTGAGAAGCCTTTGGGAAGTAACTGGGATAGAGGAGGTTGTGAGGGTGGGATCCACATAACGATAGTTGCAGCTTTCTAAGAAGAGGAAGAAAGGCCTGGGTCAGCACACTGGTTCTGTCTGCTATGTGATGCCCTCCTCCAAGTAATCATGCACGAAGAAGGCCCTCATCAGTTATTAGCAGCAGTATAATCTTGGACTGAAAAGTCCAAGCTTCTGGATTCATGAACTCCACGAGCCTCTTTTCTTTGTAAATCGCCCAGTTCAGTTATCGCTGTAGCAAACAGACTAAAGTCTGCCTCAAGTTGGAAAAGAGATATTCAAAGGGCCAGCTGTCATGTTCTTATGGGAAGATATTAGAGTTCAAATGTAATTCTCTTTCTCTGCCTTTCTGGAGGGTTGAGGCTGATGGGAATAAGAAAAATTTTGAGTAAAATAGTAAGTATTCGCTAAGGTTCCTAATAACCACATCAGTACTGGAGAGAGAGGTGGGAATTCCCCAGATGGCATACACAATATTAAGTAATTTGTTTATTACTGTCAACATGAAAAAGAGTCTCCTTGTACCTTGTAAATACACAAGCATTGACTAGATATTCAAAATCCAAAGCAAGGGCTCATATCCCAGTTTTACAGCTTCTCAAGAAATATACCGATGCTGGTGAGGCATGCTTCCAGAGACATTCTCAACAACATCAGTATGATTTCCCCACCAGTGCTGTTACCTAGGCAGTGATCAATTTGTCCTCCTCTGGATAGTTAATTTCATGTAAAATGTTCTTTAGGTGATGACCTCTAGTGTATTTCAACAGGACACAGGTTATCCTCATGCAGTTTTCACAATGACTCTTTCATATTTAAAACCAGGTACAGTATCACCAAAAAACTACCCAGTATAGGTCCAAAAATGTCAGGTTTAGGATGAAAAAAGGTGAGGGTCTTTGCAGTATCAGAAGTAGCAGCCATATGAAAAGATTAACTCTGAGGAAGTGGTTGTGTGACAGTGGCAAGGGTTTTGGTTGATATTGTAACAACAGCATCAAACAAAAACTTACACGGTCACCTTTTACTATTTAAGAGACTGCCTTTTAGATTTAAAGGTAAGTGGGAACTGAGGAATTGATACAGTGTAGTTTAGCTGATTTCTAGCTTCCTTCAGTAAGGATTTGGAGGCCTCCAAGGAGGACCATTTTCCATTCTAGTTTTCACTTGTAATTTAAATCTCTTTGCTCTGGCTTAAAGCCATTCACAGAAAGTAAGGCAAGAGCTAGAGTTGAATCCACTCCAAGCTCCAAGCTCTACTGTCTCCAGTGACGCTATCCCTTTGTTTGTTTGGTGCATGACCTCCAAAAATGTTGTGTCACATTTTATGCATTTCCCAAATTCCTCTGGTTTTACTCTGGAACTGGGGACTCTTCTGTTACAGTTAAGGTATTTGCATTGTGTTTTCATTTCATGTTATCATGTGTGAAGTTCTTAAACACATGAAAATTAATGGATGGACATCCAGCAACCCAAATTATATGTTCATGGAGCCTTTGAAAATTGTCCTTTAATGTACACCTGCCCTATTTTGGAAAGTGTTTGAAAATGATTCTTAGCCCAGACTACAAACAGGACTTATCAACCACCATTAGGGGCTTATACTTACGTGGCTGATTCTAGAGCCATCTGAGCTCACAGGGTTCCTGGCTGGGCAGAAGCAAAGGAAAGCTACGCAATCAGACAGAGGGACAGTGAGGGCCATATTGGGAGAAGGGGTACAGTATGACAGAAGCTTTTAGTTTCAAGTTGTGATTTGAGCAAATCTAAAATGAAATGCCTGCCACATTTTTCATTTTTCTCTTCCATGGAAGATACACAGAAGCAATTGTGGAATATATTCTATTGCAAGCTTTCTCAGATCAATTTTAAATACAGATTATTGAATATGTGGAATTGTATAATCTTTCTATTCCAGGGAGCATGTCAAACAACAGTTTGCTTTTATTACAGGCCCAAAATGGCACTAAAATTCCAAATTAGTATTGATAAAATTATGCATTTAGACAGAGAATCATATGTATTTGTCATACTATAAATATATGTAGGAGGCAGGGACACAGCCTAGAGGAGACATAAACTTGGGTTTAGTCTGAGGTAAGCACACAAAAGTCTGACAAGGGTCAATCAGATGAGTCTTTGTGCACCTCATGTGCTGTGCTCTACAACCATATGGCTATATAATCTCCAGCAGCAAACTTTGTAAGTCTGCATTCTTGGAAGGTGGAAACTTTGGACTAGAGATGGCTTGCACCGTGGTTTGATACTCAGGATCCTCCGTCCCAAATCTCTTTTAAAATCATCACCACATAGACAGTGCAAGAATTCAGAAACTGATACACTTTTGAACAATTACAACAAAGTTCCTCCATTTGATGTCCATCTGAGTAGTGACCTCACCTTCTGGCCATCTAATGAATTGACTTCGCTGGTCTGTGCTCATCCCATTTAACATTAACTTTCTGCTGATGACTCCCAAAGGAAAATAATGAAGAGATCAGGAATAAAAAGCAATATTGTTAATAATGTGGGAGATTTCTATAGGCATAAATCTTTTTTCAAATCTGTTTAATTAACCAAAGGATTTCTGAAAGGAAATCTCAAGGAACAAAATACACAGAGCATGTGGTAATCCTACTTTAAAAAAATTGGAACTAGAATCTGTCCTGTCATCAGTCAGAGCGACTCCTCAAGCAAGGATACTCAAGGGGCTTCAGCTGTCTGTACTATTTCTGAATTGAGGGGTCTGGGCTTTGGCAGTGTGGGAGATACAAACAGGACTTCTCTGAGACCTCTGAATTGTTGAATTACACCAAAATACCAGCAAAAAACCTTTTAATAAACAAAAACTGCACTTAGTAGAACTTAGAGCAGAGATGGAGCCCACCACTTCCGTGGAGTCTTACCAGCAGCAGTGTCTCACGGGAAGGGAGAAACAGAATAACTGAGAGGCTTTAGGGTCTGGACTCTAGTTTTAAAGCGTGTTTTTCAAAGTATGGAACTGAAACAGATTCGACAAAGTGCACGGTATACTAATAGAAGATTTCTTGAAACTGTCGGGGACCATAGATTGTAAGTTGAATCTAGAGGATGTCTGAGGCCATCCTCGTCTTGTCCTTTGAGCCAGGTTAGACTGAGGAAACTCCCTAGCTGCTTCTAGTCACATCTGAAGCCCTACGGCTAGTGACCCTGTGGTGCTCACAGGGCAAGGTAAGACCTGCTGAGGACAAGGGTCTTTAAGGCAGTTAGTAGCAGCAGTAAAAACTTTCACCTGGGGAAACTACATTTTCCTTAGTGCCGCTTGTCTCATCCTTGCATCAATGGTTTGTTCTTACAGCCTCCAGCGATCAGCACTGCTGTTCCGTGAGTCACTCACTACCCCACGCCTGTGGTTCTCACTGGCAAAATAAAAGTGGGCCAGCTGAAGAGGTCTTTGTCTTTGCCAATTCCAAGGCAGTGACCTCTCAGGCCCTATGCATTCCTAAACTGTCTCTGTCTTCTTATTTCCCCCTTCGCTGTACCCCCTAGACAGGCGGTTGGCCCACGACATGCAACAACTGAGTGAGAGTCTTGGTAAGTAAACTGTTGCTGACAAGCAGGCTGTTCGTCAGAGTGAGAACATTACTTTGTCTTTAATACACTGATTTCCTGGCAATTTCTGAAGCAAACAACAAACTTCAGTATCTTTCTGCAATCTTACCTTTCGGTCAAAAGGAAACAACAAAGTCATGCTGGCAGGAATGGTGTATAGATTTATCTAAGTCATCTTCACAGACTTCAAAGCCTTCTACCTTAATATGGGAGAAAACAGAAATTTCAAAATTTAAAATTATATGCTAAAGGAAAATTAAATCAAAATGAAATAGCATTAAGTTAAAAAATAAAGAGAAAAACCTTAATCAGAAATAGAAAAAGATCCACAATTACAAGGTGAGATTTTTTTTTTTTTTTTAGTTATTCCCACAGAATATTTAAATATTACAATGAAGAGATTAAAAACGACTAGGCCACCAATGAGACAATCCACTGTGTATAGGGCCACCAAAAACGCCTCCATGTAGTTCAGATATCAGTGCCACTTATGGTACAAATAAATATAGTAAGATCACACATTAGTAACAAAATTCCATGTCTGGAAAATAAAGGTTACAATTCAGTAACTTTTCGGGGAGGACCAGCAGATGGGGGAAAGGCAGCGAGGGGAGGGAGGGAAACGGAAACGAGGACTCACATGTGCTGTGTGCACGGGCCAGCTCCTCACCAGGGGTGCACCCACTATGTACTACACACATGTATCAAATACAAAGAAGCAAGAAGTCAAATAAACAAAGTAAAATATCGTAAAATATAAGATATAGTTACAACCTCCTGCTAAGGGGTTACTATAGGTCAACACTGACAAACATAGGTAACATTGAATTTGGACCAAAACTTTTATTTTTAAAATACATTTATCAAAAACTAGAAAGGTGAAAAGTAAATGATCTGAGCAGTTAAGTATAAAAGTTTGAATTGGATCAAAGAAATAACAATAAAACTAAAGAAGGAAGGAAGGCAATAAATGAAAGCTGAAACCAAGAAACTACAGGAGACAAATGGATATGACAGACTTCACAGCAGACATTTTAGTATCATTTGCCAGTAAACAGTATAATCGTAGAAAACAGAAAACCACTAGGTAAAATAGACAGATGCTATTTTGGCTGAGGCCAGGCCACTAGCTGTCCTTTTAGTTCCACTGACTGGAGAATGCTTTGTGGAAAACCCAGTGTTTTAGGAGCGCTGTTGCAAAAGAGAACTTATATGGATCCAGTGTTCTATTCATAAACCAGTACAAAGAGGCTTCTCCAGCTTTAAAATCTACGCATGGTATAAAAGGATACTCTAGGGGGTAGGGATAAAAAAAATAGTCCTGACCATCTTTCATATACATATATATGTATACAACATTATATGTTAAAACTAATCTAGTATTCGTGTGTGTGTGTGTGTGTGTGCACGCGTGCGTGTGCATGCGTGTGCACAATGGTACCTCAGTTCACAAACTTAATTCATTCCATGATTTTGGAAAATATGGCCAAGTTCATGTTTCCACTGGAAAGATGGCTCTGGTTGTTTGTCACTGGATGCAGTTTGTAAATAAACACAAAATTTTGCCAAATGCATCTGTTTGTGAACCAAATTGTTCACAAACAAAAGCACCCGAGTGATGGACAGTGCCATGAGGCAGCTCTGAGTGGGATTTAAAATTAATCAGTTGGCTTTCTGTTTACTTGTGAGTCTGTGCCAGGCCTAGGCCCTTGTCTGGACGTGGGCAGTATATTCATAGTAAGCAAACCCTTATGAATCACTGGTGCTAGAGGAGGTCTGTAGTGACTTGTGATGCCATGAGGCCTCAAAGAACAAGATAAGGCTACAGCTGAGGATGCCTGGCTCCAAACCCAATTAACTAGATAGACTGTAACTGCAGGTATCTCATTCCTGCTGTGACTCTCAACCTAGAGATAAGCTAGTTCTCCTAGTTAGCATAATTTACTACTTGGGGACATTTTTCTACAAACTACAAATAAATATGGGTTCCCCATAGAAGTTCTTTGTCTCAGCTGCCCCAGATAATCTCGAATTCTGCTACAGGGTTTTGATGCTCCTGGAGCCCTAGAATCATACCACTTGTCTCTTTTATTTAAATCTTTGCTGTCTACTTGTTCAGGAGGTTGTGGGCCTGATCATTCTGTCATTAACTGGTGCCAGAACAGGGACTTGAAATTTGTGGCCTGGGAATTTTTAGCCTGAATAAGTAAATTTACTTAGAGTGGAATGTGTGGGATATGGAGAAGGCCTTTACTGATGAAACTTTGCTGGGGATGCCTAGAGAAGAGAGGGAAGAAAGGCATTCAAGAGTGAGTCTTCCGATTGTGACCAAGATATTTTTTTTCTGTAAGGAAAATGGGTCAAAAATTTCCAGCAGAGGAGCAAAAACGCATGCAGCTGCTCCAAAGCTTGGTCAAACACTCAGGGGCTCATGTGCCAATAAAAGACCTAACAAAAATATTATAAGAAGTAACCAAATATAATCCATGGTTTCCTCAGACAAGCACTATAGATATTGATAATTGAAAGAGTTGGAAAACATCTTTTAAAAGTACATACTAGAGGAAAAATCATTTCCCCTGAGACATTCTCAACTTGGAATTTGGTTTGTTCAGTTTTGAGTCCGTTACAAAGCGCACAGTCAACAACTTCTGATGTGGACACTGAAGAAATAAAACAGCTCCCAGCACAGGCATCTACCGCCAAGGCAGACTCCTTAAAGGGACTGCCTCTGCAGGATCCAGAGCCTTTAGAAAAAACATCCTGTACTGCTCTCTCCAGAAACTTGAAGGTTTTAAGGGGAGCAACAGCTGCAAAAGGGGAAATCACTGGCACCCCTGCTTGCTTTCTAATTGAAACTCAGGCAGACGCTGATGGTAAGGAGGGTTTTGTTCATGTCTTCTAAGTTACAAGTGCTAAAAAATCTCAAAGTGTGGTTAACAATGGAGTTCAGTCTGTTCACAGTGGGACTCTTACAAACGGTTTTGGATACAGATCAGTTGACATCAAACACCTAACACAAATGTACCTGTTTTCTGCTCATTCATGAATCAAGACAGCGCCATGTATGTGTGTGTGTGTGTGTGTGTGTGTGTGCATGTATTGTTCAAATATACCTTTGGCCAGCATTTTATTTACTTAATAGTAATAGTGGGAAGGTAACATGTTTGAGGGGAAATTTTAGTATGTACAGACTGTGCTAATCAAACAACACAGTAGTTAACACATTTTGTTTTATTTTGAGTTTATTGACTTTGTAACCTTCAAACAAGTTTGTCCCTGTGGATGTTAGAAATGTGTGAGTAGCTCAGTTGTGGTTACCTTGTAGGATCTTGATGTTGAATCCTTAAACCAGGCCAACTAAATTAGAACTGCAATGCTATACACCAGTGCTTGTTTTTGAAGATATCTTCTGTCATCCCAAGTGCAAACAGAAGAAACACTGTACTCCAGCAAAGTTGTAAGAAAACTCCAAGTTCTATGTAAATCTCATCCCAGTCTATTCTTAGCTTTTCTTTTTTCTGTAGCTTAATTAATATGCATTATTGGGAAGTCAGAAAGAAGAGTAACAGAATGAAAATGTGGAGATTTCAGTTTCAAAAAGCTGCACTGGCAGGGGAGGGATTTATAAAGTCAAACAACAAAGTTCAAACTTAGCACAGCAAACCGATCCCACAAATGCAGACAAAGTAGATATGACTAAATAACAGTACAAATGAGACACCCTTGAAAAATTCAGTTGACTTCAAAAGACGTTTTCTTACCGCAGTGTTGACTGGTAGCTAGACTAAAGATCCTAGAAGACCAGATCTGCTACCTGGCACCTGGAGAAGCCAATCACATAGATGAGGAAAGGAATTTATTCTGTGTAGCCACACTGGGAGGAAACTGAAGGACTGGCGTCTTAGGCCCCGTCTTCAGGGTATCACAAATACTTGTAGGATTATGTAGAAGAACTATGGCAGAGAACAAGAGGAATGCATAACCAAGCATTTTTACTCAGACTGTGGTCTGGCTGACCATTCGTCTGGTTCTGTAGAATCTGTCACTGCCTAGCACAGATCCTCCAGTGATAATAAAAGTGAAAACTGAAGCCATCGGCATGAAATTCCAGGAAAAGCTTTACATGGAAATTAAGAAAATTAGGGGGGCACAGGTGTGACAAGGATCAAGCTGGTCCTTTAGCAAAGGAAAGTAAGAGAAAATAGGAGATCAGCATAAGGAATTTAAAAGGACACGGATCTGTGATGAGACTCACTTGTTAACTATGAAGAGAGACTGGCTGTATGTGGCAGGCTGAGGTCAGGTTGGTTATCTCGCGTCTGGATGCATCTTTACGGTTGGGGCCAGTTTCATTCTCACGAGATAACTGTTCCTGTGTAGTGGGGTCAGGGGATGATCTTCCATCTTGATTCTTGTCATGGGGTAACTGTTCTTGAAGCTGTGGCTGGGGTGGCAGTGGAGGTTCAGGTCCTACTTGAGGTGATTATTTCAATTGGGGGCCAGCTTTAGTTTCTGTCATGGGTCGATCTGCCTACAAAGCTGGCTCCTCCTAGAATCTGAGGTGAGCTGGGGAGAAAAAAAATGGCCTAGACAAAGGATAGGCTCTAGAATAGGCAAAATGGACTCACTCAGGACAATGAGTCCTGCCTCCAACACTTTATTTATTTGTTTGTTTATTTACTTATTCATGGCAGACTCTTCCATGTAGTGCATGCTGGCCTCGAACTCACAGCATTCTTAAAAGAGCCCTTGTTAACGGTCTGAGCCAATACTATTTTCTGGTTAGCAGAAAATACACTTGATTCAAGGCTTTGTAGATAAATGCATGCTGTCTGGACAAGGAATACCCTCTGTGCACGCTTACCCGGGTGCCTGAAGTACCTAGCCACGTTCTCAGCAGTATACTTTATCACCGTAAACAGTATGACTGATGAGGGAAATTGACCTATCACAGGGGGAAAAAGACAGGGAAGTCATCATAGGAGAACGTGACAGGTATGTAGTATTAAAAATATTTGAGGGAGTTACATGTGTATTCTAGATTAGATTTACTCTGTAAATATATGGAAGTCAAAAGCAATAGATAGATGGAAGTCTTCAGAAAAGAGAATGCAGAGGAAACAAAGTGCAGAGATGCTTTCTTTGTAGGTACAGAATTTAAATCTTCTGGTAAAGGAAGCTTTTAAGAGGTCCAAATCTAAAGATCTGAACCAGGTAAGAAACTCTCTTCCCCTAAGATTTATGCACTTATAAGATCAATGTATTGAAAGTAGCTTGGAAGAAAAAAATGAGACCTTCAAGTTCTGCGAGCTCCTGCAGCTTCTCCGAGGGATCTCTGCAACCTGCCCACCCTGCGCCATTGGAGAGCCAGGGCCAGTAAACCAGGACACAGCCCTTAGGTCCTATTCCAGTGAGAAACGCAGCCCCGTCTCTAGACATGAGGTTCTTCTTAGAATATGCTAACACGTGTCCTTCTGATTATTCCCTTTCTCTAGTAAAACCAACTTCTTGCAGAAACTGATGTCCCTGTCTCTCCTATCCATTAAGATTCTGGCTCTTCTTTCCATCTGCCATTAGTTTTGGGTGCCAGAGAGGTCCCTCGCAGCTACCCCACCAGGACGCACTGCATTTTGAGAAGTCCGTAGTTCTTGCTTCACCAAGCAACTTCAAGTTAAGCAGAGCAGGGCAGGAGGGGGCTTTGCTTGTTCCGAGGTCCCGCGTAGGTCTCCCACAGTGAGGACTTTCTCTTAAAAACTGTAGCGCTCTCCGGCAGGGTCCAGACTTCGCGCGGGACGCAGAGGGCGACGCGCGTCTCAGAGACGACAGTGCGGGGGCGGCTGGGACAAAGGGTCGGCGCCCCCCTCCCCGCCCACGGTACCTGCTTCGCCTCCGCTCCAGCCTTGCCGGGTCTGTGCCTCGGAGACGGTGCGCCGCTCCGCGAGGCGGGAGAGGGACGCGGCGCCGGGGGTGGGGCCGCGGGGGAGGGGCGCGGCGGGCGGGGCGGGAGGGCGGCCGGCGCGGCACGCGCCCTCCCTCGGCCCTTTCTCTCACATAAGCGCAGGCAGAGGGCGCGTCGGCCATGCCCTGCCCCTGCCCCTGCCCCTGCCCCTGCCCCGCCGCCGCCCGCCCGGCGCGCACTGGAGGGCCCGCGCCCGAGCTCCCGGGCCCCGCCGCCGCCGCGCCCGCCGCCCGCCTCCACCCCCCGCGCCGCCGCCGCCCGCTCCGTCCGCGCGCGGAGGGAGGGAGCGAGCGAGCAGGGGGCCGCGGGCGCCGGCGGCTCCCGAGGACGCAGCGCTGCGGGGCTCCGGGCCCCCCGCACCCCGCCCCGCGCTCCCCCAAGTGCAGAGACAGAACCGCGGCCCCCGGCCGGCTCCCGAGGAGGCCGCTCGGACGTCCGGCTTCCTGCGCGCGCCTACCTGACTCCGGCGCGCTCCGCGGCTCTGGCCGGAGCCCCGCGCGCGAGCTCGGGCACGCGGCGCCCACCCGCTCCCGCCGGCGCCCCGGGGCCCCGCGAGCGCGCCCCGCAGCCCCGCAGGGTGCCCGCGCTCCCCTCTGCCCTGCCGCGGGCCGGCCCCCGCTCCCGGCCCTCCACCATGCACTTGCTGGGCGGCCTCTCGCTGGCGTGCTCGCTGCTCGCCGCCGCGCTGCTCCCGGGGCCGCGCGAGGCGCCCGGCGCCGCCGCCGCCTTCGAATCCGGACTGGGTTTCGCGGACGCGGACGCGGAGCCCGACGGGGGCGACGCCAAGGTAGGTGCGGGTCCGCCGCTCTAGGCCCGGCCGCGGGGCGGGCGTCGTTCCCGGCCCGGCGGGCGTCCGGGGAGGAAAGTTTTACTCTTTTTTCGTAGAAAGTTGTTACGAGGGTGGAAGCCCGCTCGAACCTGCGGGCCGGGAGGGCTGGGAGTGACAGCAGCCGGCTGCTCCCCGGCGGGCTTCCGCCCCGCGGAGGCTGCTGCGCGCCGCTCGGCGAGCCCGGCGCGGGAGGGTGCGCCGGGGCCGGGGGCGCCTCCCGCAGCCCATTCCGGACCCCAGGCGCCGCGGGACAGGCTGGCGGCCAGCCGAGACGAGCTTTCTTAGAGTGTGAGAGGAGCCGGCGCTGTGCGCAATTTACAAAGTGCATGGGAGTTTAGTACCTGGGCTTGAGGGCTTAGCACTTCAGAGTTCGCTTGAAGCTGGCCAGACTGGAGCTGTAACCCGAGGTTAGTGTCGTTCAGGTCACGATCAGGAAAGACGTTTTTCCCCAACCTTTATATAAACACATTTCTGAAAGCTGATCATTAGATGATAACAATGAAGGTGGCTTTCTTGTTTATGCTGTTCTGTTTTAATCCTTTGCCTAAAACTCTTGCTGGTGATTTTGAGGGTAGGGTTGTTTGAGGAAAGGAATTATCAGTAATGTTTCTGTCTGGCTTCTTGCTGGGAACTTTTAA
The DNA here is from genome assembly GCA_004027595.1 of Dinomys branickii. Taxonomy (NCBI): domain Eukaryota; kingdom Metazoa; phylum Chordata; class Mammalia; order Rodentia; family Dinomyidae; genus Dinomys; species Dinomys branickii. Next base: position 38,300 of record PVLD010015019.1, read on the forward strand.
GGAGTATACATTTACCCGAAAAGCTCACACCCAATGTATCAGTGGAGGGTGCTTAGCAGAGTTCTTGAACTTCTGAAGAAGTTTTGTATTTCGCTTTAGACAGCTTCATAGATTGCAGCTCCCCGCCTGCCCTGGCTCACAGCCTGTGGTGGTTAATTTCACCCCAGAGCAAGTGAAGTACTGTGGGGTCGCTCTCAACTTCCTATTGACTGTATCGATGAACAAATGCAGAAGTGAGTATGTAAAGATTAAATTGCCTCTCCATGGTATTTGGAGATACGTTTTAAGAACTGAGAAGGCTAATTTAAAAATTAAACCACCTTGGTATTTTGTTAAAAATTTTAGAAAGTCAATTCATAATTCAGTGTATATAGGTCAGTAAAAGCAGCTGAGTTAAAACAATATGCATTCAGTTGCAGAATTCACTGTGTGATTTGTAAAGTAATTTTGTACACAAACACTGCAATAACTGTGATGAAGTTGTCTTTCTGTCCTTAAATATCACAAACATGTAGCGTTGGATCCACTAATACTTCCTATGATTGGAGTCCTTTAATGTCATACTTCAAGCGAGCGTGACTTTCTGAGTTAACTCGCTCTACTGCCTGGGGTAACCTGGTTTGATTTACGACCAGAAAATGGAATTCATCAAGTAAAACGAGAAGGAAAACACTTCCTGATTAGCCAGTGTCCCATGTAAGAGTTGCTCCAGGGACTGCCCCAATTGAACGTGCCTGTGTGTGTGTGTGTGTGTGTGTGTGTGACATGATGTAATGTAATGTATAGGCCTTGAATTGGGAAATAAGTTTATTCTCATTTTCAAAATTTTCTTCATTGATGTAGTCACATTTTTCCTTTGCTATAAATTACATCTATGAATTTTTGTTTGCAAGTATTGCTTTTCATGTTTTTTATATCATATGTGTCGAATATGGGTTGATAGTCTATATATGATGTGGGTTTCTGTCCTACACAATGGATAATATCTTAAATTTCTTCAGTTCTATAAACTACAACACATTATTGCCGTCTTACATTGTTTCCCAATGGTTAAACACAACGTGAAACTTGGCGTGCAGTTCATCCAAAGACTGATCCTAAGACTCCATGTCTCTCCCTAGTGGCCTGTAGAAGAACATCCTTTCAATGTAAGCACTAGAGGTATGTGGGCTTAACCAATTCTTAATTTTCCACGAACAGTACAAGCCCCAAGAAGATATATGAGAAGGAAACAGAGATGCTAGGTATATAAAATCCCCATAGATGACACTTTTTGGTAATTAACACTTTGGTGGTATTATTTTAAAAACTTTAACAAACACAGGCCATGAGCCAATGTGAACCATCCAATCCTACCTATGCCCTCCAAAGCCATATAAAAAGTTGGAAGGGAAACCCAAAGGCCTCAAGATTTTCTCCTTCTTTGACTTATTTGCACTTCCACTTAGTAGATTCTTCTTTGTAATTATTGGTGGTTGTATGATTTAAGAAGTCCTGAAATGTTTCTCTAAAGGATGTTAATGCAAACAAGCCCATGTCAGAAAAGTATAGCACACAAAAGTAAAATTAAGTGGCTCCCATAGGGAAAAAGAGGAAATATTTAATTTGCTTTCTACCTAAGGAAAACTGCAAAACTTAGAAAAACAGTAAGTTGCTCAATACAGTAATTCCAATATGAGTTTAAGCAGAGTTCACATGGTTAGTTGGAGTTGAGAAGTTTAATTTTAAGGAAGAAGTTGGTTTACGACTTAATAAGAGAAAGAACTACTTTATATGGCATACATCTATGGAAATTTCATTCTAAAAAGTGGGTTAACTGGGAATATAGGTATCTAGGTCCTTATATATTTTAGCTTCAAAATTCCCTAGAAATTTTTAGTTTTTAAAACTTTTATAAACTGAGACCAACCAAATCTGTGGGCTTGGGTCTAAAATATACATTTAAACAAGCGTACTAAGTCATTCACATACATAATGAAAGTAGTAAATGCACTGATGAGTGATAGGTATTATTGGTTTTATCATTCTCATTATATAGCTAGTGAGTTTGCAAAGCAGTGTATTGAGTATGGGTCATCTTAAAGGGTATATATCCTTTTCAAGATGTTTACAGCCCAGGTGAAAAGATAAGGGCTTAGGATAAAAACTAGTATGAGATATCATTGTCTGTTGTTAGGAAGTTAGTACCAGAGCTGTGTATCAGTGTGGTCTCATGAATCTGGGAAGCAAAGCTTCAGTTGTAAATTAGATGTGAATCCAACAGATGCACTCATCAAAACCATAAGTCCACTTAGCTTTTTGGAAAGTGTAAGAAGATGTGAAAGCAAGTAGAACAGTTGAACTGCCAAAGGGTTAGATAGGGTGACAGTGATGACTCTTAAGTAAGAATAAGTGTGGAGAGATAGTTGAGATCATCCTGAATATAGCCTAAACCAAAGGGTTTAAACTTCATGCAATGGGTGTGAAGGTTATTCATGTTCCGAGCGGTGGAGTGATACAGAGTAAGGAGACTACTGAAATTATTATGGAAGTAATTAGAAGTCAGAAAGAAGAACTTACTGGAGAGAGGCTCTAGTTAAGAAGGAACCGAAATCATTTAGATGGGAAATGATGAATAGTTCTAGCATAGTGGTGATGGGCGGGGTAGACAAGGAACTGTCACAGAGAAACAGCCCATGGATGATGAGTTAAGGAAGTAGGAGAAATCACCCCTGGCCTCTGTGTGTTGATAATAAGAAAAGGTTAGTTCAATTTGTAGGCTTAGGGCGTTTCAGAGAAGCAGTTGGCACCCATGGACAGTGAGTGGATGGTGCATATCACTCTGAGACTTTACTGGACATAGGATGTTGTTGGAGAATCAAAATAAGCCTTACAGTTTACATCACATTGAAGGGAAATAATTGTCTGGGGTCAACAGTACTTAAACTATGTGATACATTTATAGTATGTGAGCATTTGATAGGTGTTACTACAGTCCCTGTGGGAAAATTGAAAGTATGTGTGTACTGTTGCCCTGCACTAAAAATGAAAAGCTAAACTTCCTTCAGGTAAAATAAATCCTAAGTGTGGCTACAAATTTTAGTCATGTAGTTTGAGAATTGTCTATTTTTTGGGTTGTAGTGTCCACAATAGGAACTCCTCCTCTACCGGCCTTTAGAAGGGACTTCAAGGTGAGGGAAACGGGAAATATTTGTAGAAGAAGGAACCTTTAAACATTCTTCACCCTTCATTACTTTAGGTTAGGTCTCAGTGTTTGACTTCCCGAAAGTCCTTTTCTGAGGATGGGAAAGGATTGTAAAACCAAGAACTGGGTCCTGTCCTTTCTCCAAACATACGACTCTTTCTTGTATGTTATACTGCATTAAGGATGATGGTGAACCTAAGACTCAGCAACTTAACCAGGACCAACTGTAGAATTTTGTGGGTTGGTCCTCTGGGTGTGTGAAAGACACACGATCCATTCTCCCTTGGCATCTATGCTACTCTTCGCTTGTGTAGCACAGCAGCGTGCAGCGTAGTTAGGGTGACTCTGTGATGGTCATAACAATGGGATGACCTGAGATGAATGTGGAATTTTTCCAAGGCTTTACCACAAGCTTCTGTTTGATACCTTAAAGCCCTTAGATGTGTTGAAAGAACAAAAGCTCTATTTTCATTTTTTTCTCCTTCTTATTCTCGTTCTCCTCCTTCTCTTTCTTCTCCATTTTCTTTTAAAGGAACAGGGAGGGAAAGGGTAGGGGACCAAAAAAAAAAAAAGAGAGAGAGAGAGAGAGATGTACCTATGCCAACTTCCCATGACAAATGAAATTATTATCTACTACAAACATGCAGTAAAAAACAAAAGTTAAAAAAAGCAGCTGCTTCACTTGGGCTTAACAAGAACTCCTGACAGTTATTAGGCAGTTTTTCTAAGTGGTGGTAATGTAACTTTAGTGAAAGACTCTGATTTCACCTGTGCCATCTGATAATTCACAAATAACAACTAAGTGACTTCAGTTAGAACTAGTTTATTTGGCAAGGACATTATACCTCTTCCAATTTCTGAGCATGCATTACTTATCTTTCACTCCTTGATTATTCCTGGCAGATGCATTTTGTGGATACTATATGAGCCTAGCTTTTGCTACAAAGTTACAAGTTTTTATTTGTGAAGTAAGACATCATTGATTTTTCAAGTTAGAAAGTAAAACCAGATGTAGCCAAGAACTTTAAACAAGGGAAATTAATGAGACTGATCTATAATGTAAATGTATAATTTACCATAGTTATTCTAGGTTTGTTTATGTAATTGTTTCTTTTAAAATTTACTTGTGTAAATTTGGGGGTAGTTCCTATCCTAAATTTATTTATTAATTTTTCAGAATTCTTACTTTCGAAAGCAGAGCTTATATTGATTAAAGTTGCTGTCTTATGTATCCACAATGGATCCGAGACTTAGAATACCTTTCGCTGATGAGTTTATATGGTTTCCTGTAATGATAGTACCCAAGAGACTTTCAAGTGTTAGAAGGGAGCCTGGTATTTTTCTTTTCTGTTTTCTTTTGCAATTATGAAATCCCAAAGCACGTTTTCATAAATTATTTGATCCTATATCCATACTATGAACTGCCATACAGCTACATATAGACACTATTTATGCTCTAGGTTTAAATATTTCTAAATGTCATTGAAGAAACAGCAGTGCATTTATTTATGAGATGATGCCCGAGCTCCTGCTTGTTGAGAGGTGAATATTAAAATGTACACATGCTAGGTTTTCTGAAAAGTTCTGGCATCTGAGACTCAAGCAGTCCTGAGAGCTTGGGTAAGGAATTGGAATATAAGACTGTTCTTTTCCAAAGGCCTTCTGCGGTTGTGTGCCTGAGGGACTGCTAAGAAGAGGTAAGGAAAAACAAAATTGAAAACCTTAAGAAGGAGACGATATAGATGCTTCTGACACGACTTTACCCAGTAGTACAAGGTTTATTCACTAATTCAAATTCTCATGTAACTCTGCTTCAATTCAGATTTATTTTAAATTCTCACAGTGGCAGTTTCAATTCTAAGCAGGAAACTACAGAGCACTTGTGATATAAAAAATATGGAGTGAGTTATTCTTGTCTGCAACAAGCTTATAATCGTTTTTGAGAAATGCAGTAAATGCAATGAGTTAAAACTACAAGTGCAGACAGTATAAGAAAGTTTTGTAATAGACTCTCACAACTCTAGCACCAGTTGTTGGATGCGCTTGTGTGGGCTACGTGAGGAGACCTGGGGGGAGTGGGGTGGTACTAGATCAGAAATGAAAAACCAGTAGGTGCTATTATAGAAATGGAAGAAGGAGGAATATTTTGGATATTGAAGATTGACAGGAAGAGAAATAGCAATGGCTGGGGTGTTTGAGAAACTAACTTAAAACCTTTTTTTTTTTAATTTGTTTTTCAGCCCTGCAATTTGAACCCAGGGCCTCTGCACTTACCTAAATATCCAACCCTTTTCAAAAAAAGGTGTCAGTCTTGCTCAGTTACTAAATTGCCCAGGCTGGACTCAAACTAGGGACTTTCTGTCTCAAATTTCCACAGTTCTGGGATCATAGGGGTATACCACCATACTGCTCAGAGTCAAGAGTTTTATGGGAAAAAAAGAGAACTGTGAAAAGCGAGAAGCCCAAAGAACAAATTGTTTCAGTCAAAAGTGACAGGAGGGCTGGGCATGGTGGTGGACGCCTGTAATCTCAGCACTTGGGAGACTGAGGCAGGATGATCTTGAAAGTACAAGACCAGCCTGGGCTACATAAGTGAGTTCAAGGCCAGTCTGAACTGCACAATGAGACCCTGTCTCAAAAAAATAAAAAGACACACACACAAAAAAAAAGCGACAGGAGGTACTAAAGACTCCTGAATGACACCCTGCAGGTGAGGTTTGAAGTCTAATCTGAACAAAAGTGTCTGAAGAAACAGATGAAAAACTGGTCAGAAACTTCTCAGAAGCTATTTTCAACTGCAGTTTCTTGAGTCTGGCAGTGACTGCCTTTTTGATTCTATGGTCACCTGTATGTGATGTTTGAACTCTCCTAAGTGCTCCTGATTTCTGATGATCGCAGTGTTGATTACTTTTGACCTGTTATTGTGTGATCCATATACATTTATTCAGTATATTAATAACAGACAAATTCATTATTATGGCTTGGATTCCAGACAGAGCAAGGAGTGTAAACACTGGTGATGCTTAGGTTCTGACTCTCTCTCTCTCTGCCTGCCCCCCCCATAATTCTTTAAATTATCAACCTTGAACTATGTATTACTTCTTGCCTAAGTATTTTTAAATAACTCAGTGAAAGAGCATGAAAGAAGAATCAGAAGTATGCAAGATTGAATTGTTCACACTTACCTGTAGGTCAACTGGCAATTAAAAAAACAGAGAGAGGATAACTGTAGTGTTAAAATTCCTTCTTTTAAAATCTCTGCTTAAAAATATTCCTGTTTATAAGTCTAGAAAGGCAAGACAGGAGATAAGCAAAGTAAATCATTTGCTACTTTGTGGCTGCTTTTATAAAACTTTAATGTGGAAATATTTACTCAAAATACACCTCTTAGAAAATGGATGTACTGAAAAGAAAGATTCAGATAATGCACAGTTACAATTACTGTGCAATTAGCAGTAAGTAAAGTGCTCAAAAGGCATACTTCTCAGCGAGCTCAGCTTTAGCACTTTCCATGTTTGGACAGGTGGAGGAGGAAGTGAATATTTTGGGGTAAAAGGCCAAGATGTGGTTTGTGATTTCTATAGCTGTGGTTTTCATAAGACCCCACTGGGTCCCCAGGTTACCATTTTCTCTTTTGCGCAGTGGTAAAGCAAGCAGCCATGAGCAGTGAAGGCTGGAATCAAAGCAATCCTTTTTTGCTGATGGCAGAACATAGGCACTTTGCTTTACACTTGCTATGATGGTACTTGGAATTCACTGTCAATATTTCTGCTTGTTTCAGTCACATAACTGTCACTTGCTTCAGTGACATAACTGTTTAATGGAGAGGCAGTGTAGTGGATAAGAATGCAGGCTCTGTAATAGTGTTTATCTTTACACCCTAGCTATGTAAATTATATCCTACCAGAGCCACTTACTACCTGTTTGATTCTGTGTGGGTTACTTCCCTTCTTTATATTTCTTTATACGTAAAAAGAAAGAGTAATTAGTGCCTACTTCATAAGGTTACATTGAGGATTAAAGAGAGTGGGTGTCTATAAAGCCCTTAGATCTCTGGCAGGCACATCGTTTGATTCCTATAAAATTTTCATGATTAGGAAAAAAAATCATAGGCTGTATTATGTTCAAGGCACATGATGTGATTCTACTTTTTGAAATTAATTTATTGTGTATTTTTGTAAAATTATTGATAATTCTCCTAATTTCTAAAAAATATGATGGAAGACTCTAATATTGATGTTTGATTTTGAGATAGGTGGGGGGAAATACATGATATAGTTTTGCTGATAGTACATTTCCCTGTATGTGGGGGTGCTCAGTTTGCGCCTGTCCTGGGAGGTGACAGTCCTGGCAGTAGCACACCAAACCATGAAGTACAGGATAACAGGCATTCCTTAAAGTGCTTCCTACTTGACGCATTTGGGTAAAAAAACTTTGGTACAGGCTTTTTATAATGCCATGTAATTTTATATGTACTCATCCTGAGTACACCTGACACTTGAACATTTTCAAGTTTATAATGTCTATTAATAAAACATGCCAGTGCGGCTACTTCAGTGTAGAAATACCACATTCACAAAAGAAATATACTAAATTTACAATGGTATCATCGAAGAATGTATAAAATATTAAAAATAAATTCGTACTGAAGAAAATAATCTTTTGTTTTGGTGCCAGGATTGAACCTTGAACCCAGACAGAGATTCACTCATGCTAGGCAGAGCCACTACCTACCATCTAAGTATATCACCAACCCACAGAGAAAATTTAATGGTGGAGGTGATATGCAGGAGTTAATCTTGTGTGAATTTGTTTAAAGAGATATAATTATTCTGCTCCATTAGGACCTTTTCCCTGAATATCAAGCAGCAAAGTGTGCTAATACTGGTACCATCTTTTGTTAAAGGTAACTTTATGTTTTATTTCAATATTAAAGCTGTGTATGTGGATATAATGTGAGATTTCATATTGATATAATGTATTTCCACAGTTATGCAATTTCAGATTTAAATTTTTATGTAAAATGATTCTCTTCACAGTAGCCTTCCAGTCTCATACTAAATTTCCTTCCTTTTTGAACATTAAGTGCTGCGTTCTTCTGCGATACCAGGCACAGGATTAAGTAACTTTGCTTATTATACTTTTACGTACAGAGGAGACGTTCATGAAATTGGTAGTACTTTTGGTTAAGGCATGCTAACATACTGGAAAAACTTGGAAATTAGATGAAAAATAAAGTGCCATTTATGAATATTTGCTCTTCCGGGACAGGAATGCTTCTCCCTTTTGGAAATTGGCAAGGGAGTATGGGAAACTGGCCACTTACCTGCCTTCTCAGACAAGTAGTACTCAAAGGGTTTTAATGTTTTCTGAAATGGCACGTATAATTACTTTACTTAAAAAGATACGTGAGTAATAGCCTTAGTGGCCTTTTACCAAGAAAACAGTTCCCTCTCTTTTTTCTTGGTTGATACTTTAATCAAGTCTCTTTCCCTAACCCATGTGCCTTCTCCCTAGGGAAAGAATGGATAAATTTGACAAGTGAAATCTTAAGGAAAATGTCTTGATTTTCTTTTAACTGAAGTACCACACAGCTGCCATGAATCCTGTGATTGAATTCTTATAATCTGTAGAAAGAATTGCAGTGCCCAGTGCCTCAGAGTTTTCTGGAATTAGTCAGTTAATATCAAATACCAGATGTGGGGCTGTTGTAAACCACAGTGGTTTACTTTACTACAGTATCGTTGCCTACAAGAAATACTTTTAATTCCTTCTCTTTGTTTGTGTCTGTAGTGTGTATTCAGTTACTTTATCCTTTCTAAGCTCCTCTTCCAAGTTTATGTTTTGAAAATTAGAACACTTATTTAGATTCATGTTTGCTTATGGGTCATGACATTAATGACATCCCTAAAAAACAAACCAATGCTTTTGTCTCGATGCCATAGTTCAGTTTTGAGATGATAATGATTCATTGTTTGTTCTCTTTGGGTCTTCTGCCTTTCTTTTAATTTTCATGTTTATCCATGCCAAATGAGGATTTTATCAAGGCCAAAATTATTTATGAGTCATGACCATCACACTTAAAGTTGGGTAATTTGAAGATGCTTTAGATATACAGATTAAGCAAATAATGATGTCATAAATTTTAGTTCCAGGTCCACCCCCCCCTTAACAGTGGTAGCAATAAGGCCTTTTCTGTTGGAGACCAATTCTATTTTACTTAAAATAAAACACACCTTGTGTCATGTCTACATGAACACAGCATAGTTACCGTATTACTGTAGTGTAACATTGACACCAAGCTTAGTGAATAGAGGATAAAATATTTAAAACTGGTATTCCTGTTTGGTGTCATCCTTGTTTGACAGTTTATACTGTTCTACAACCTTAAACTGGAGGTAATGTTGGTGTCACTGCTTTAAGTAATACTAAAATAATGGTGGGGATCTTAATTGTCCCTCATAGGCAATATGCCGAAGACTTGCCACAAGCATGCAGCAGTGCTGAGAAGCAGTGGGACCTGTGAGATGCGTGGGCCAGAGGAAAGAGTTAGGTTGTTAGAGTTAGGTCACTGGAGGTATGCCCTTGAGGGAAATGCTGGGTCTCTCCCTCTCTCTCTCTCTCTCTCTCCCTCTGCCTCCCTCTCCCACTTTCTCTCTGCTTCCTGGCTACCATGAGGTGAACACTTTGTCGCCCCCAACCATGTTGTGCTTTGCACCATGCTATGTTGTCTGGTCACAGGCCCATGGCAATGGCGACAAGCAAAGATAGGCTAAAGGCTCTGAAGCTGTGGGTCAAAGTAAAACTTTCCACCTCATAAATTGATTACCTCAGGTATCTTGTCACAGAAACAAAAAGCTGATTAACACACAGATGCAACTGCAGGACACTGCACTTCTCTCAGCAGACAATTATCTGAAGATCAATTTTAACTTTTGCTTACCATTTTAAAAAACTATGAAAGCTATTCTTGAGTTTGGTTTGAACTTTATTACACTCTCATAAAATGTCTGCAAGGGGGGGCAGGAATGAAAGATGGACACCTGATTAAACTCAGGGAAGAGCTCTAACCCTCATATGATGGGATGCAGGTTTCTCCCTCCTAGGTTTGCCTTAGACTCACATAAATTTTATATAATTACATAAATATAATTTAACCTTCCACTCAAAATTGAACCAATGCTTTCAATATTAAGATATTATGTACTAAAGTATGTGTTCATGAGATATACTATGTGTTACACCATGTACACTCTTTATTATACATAATTATTAAATACTATACTTGTTTATTTAATAAATTAAATGTCTTAATGCTGCTGTGAAATGTCAAGGAGCCTTTATTCTGAACTTTCACAAGCTCCAGTTAAAGTTATATATGTTAAAACCTCAATAAAAGGTTTTAAATGAATTTTAATAAGATATCAAAATGCACTAAAATAGATTTTAATATATCTGAGTATAGGTTTCATTTTAACCGAACGGCACACCTTTCATTATGTAGGACATTGGAATATTATGTCCATATTTGAACTCATACTTTGATATTAAAACATCAGACAGGCTACACAGTCTTTTTTTGTTGTTATTTCTTATTGGTACTGGGAATTGAACTGACATCCTCATGTCGGCCAGGCAGGCACTGTGCCCCTGAGCTATATCCCCTGGCCCTGCAATCTTTATAAATTATATCTCTTTTCCTTTTATATCTTCCTACATAGTGTATCATTTTTCAGTTAAATATTTTTAAAAGCTTTTCCTGCTACTTTTAATAACAAACTATGTTCATCACTACCAGGAGTCACTCATTGTTTATACCGCCTTGTAATGCAGTATGTACGTGTCTTCTTACAAAGCACGTTATAATTTATACTGTGATAAATTTTCTTAAATTTAAATTTGAACTCCTTTAACTTTTGTTTTTTCATCTCCAGTTACTCATTTTCCTACTATTTTGATTTATACACGATGCTTTTCTATTAGAGTGACCTTGATTTTAATGCAGTATTAGCTGGTGTTATGATGACATTTTTAGTACATAAAGTAAATGTCTCAAACAATTTGGTTCACAAATAAGAGCCTTCGGCAAAAATTTTGCTTCTGTTCACAAACTGCATGGAGTGACAAATGCAACAGTGACTTGTCTTCCCCACACAAATACAAACACTATCATCTTCCCCCAAATTGTAAAACAAATTAAGTTCATAAACCGAGCCACCACTGCATTCTGTGTCAATCAATTTAGAAGTATCTAATATCTTCAGAGTCCACCACAAAATGTATACACACTTTAGGAAAAGAAAAACCTGTGTAAATATCTTAATACTAAATTTATTGAGAAATCATGAGAATAATATGAGTTACCTTTGGCCTCTACATTTAAAAGAGGTCTCCATTAACTTCCAGGTATTTATTAGTATGGTGAAGTGCTGCTTCTGTAACCTTGGTCTTTGAAATTGCTGCGCATGCATTTTCAATTTCTTCTCGAAGAACCAGCAATGCAGTGTGTTTTCTGAGATATACAACATCCTCTAGGGTCCTCCATAGGAAGGTAACATCATCTGTGAAAAAAATCATACTATTTTTCTTTTCCTGAAGTGTGTGTACAGGTTTTGGTTCTCCCTCTCTTCCTCTCTCCCTCTCTCCCTCTCTCCCCCTCTCCCTCTCCCTCTCCCTCTCCC
>PVLD010015020.1:0-50162 GCA_004027595.1 Dinomys branickii
GCACCCATCCACTCTTCTACACACCGAGGAAGCAAGTATCTGTTTAACACTGTTGCAGCAAGCATCATTTGTAGAGCTAAGACACCTTCCCTGCTCACCTCTCTTGTCTGTGTATGAAGTCAAGAGCGGATCACTGTGGTTTTGGTATGGGTGCTCTGCAGTGCCCCAGCCAACCTGGCTGCTCTGCTGTACGTGTTCTGCTGTCATAAAGGGTACGGCCTGCATTCTTTAGGTCATCTCCTGATGCAAAACAGCTGCTTGGACTCCAGCCATTGCACCACTATTCCAGACAGACAGGCAAAGAAATGAAGAGGAGAACCCTGGAAGTGATCTTTGTTTGTCATCTGTCTTTTCTATAAAAAATTTTTCAGATGGGTTATCCAAAAGCTTCTGCTTACGTTCACTTTATTGACTACAGTTATTTTCTAGTCACAACTACCTTGAAGCGTTAGTAAGAAAGTCTCTTATGTGCACATTGCCAATACCAATAAAATCAAGGCGCTTTAGTATAGAAGGGGAGAAAAGATATAATATGCGAAATTTGTAGCCTCATCCATACATGAAGGAAGGTGGATGGATAGGTAGAAGAATGAATGGATGGATGGATGGATGGGTGGGTGGATAAGACGGGTGGGTGGATGGATGGGTGGGTGGATGGGGGGTGGATGGATGGGTGGATGGGCAGATGGATGGATGGATGGATGGGTGGGTGGATGGATGGGTGGGTGAGGATGCGTGGATGGGTGGATCGATGGGGGGATGGATGGGGGATGGGTGGGTAGGTGTATCAGTGGGGGAATGGATGCACAGATAGATGAGTTGGTCAATGGAGAAGATCATAAACCAAGCAAGTAAGAATCACCAAAACCAACGATCGAACCCAGTTGTAACACAATTCACTATTTCCCTTCTGAAAGTAAGAGCTCTTCGACACCGCTGACAGTGTATCTGCAGAACTTGATGGAAACTGCTGTTTTTGAGCCAAGGAAAGGCAGCGCTTAAGAACGGAAATCAGAAGCCATGCGGGCGGGTTGGAGTTTGCTGCCTTCAGGCCTCTCCTGTGAACACGAGTAACAGCCCTGGGGAGTGGCACTAGCGGAAGGGAAGTGTTTTATGAGGTCGAAGGCCTGTGTCCTCAGGGATAAAAAGCACGCACATCCCGGTCTCCAGAGTGCACCGGGTAGTGGGAGCATGTCAGACCTTGCAGGTCAGGCGAGCACAGCCTTTCTCTGGAAGGCAGAGTGCCTGAGCCGGATTGTTCACAGGGAAAGAATTTTGGTGTCGGAGGTGGGTGAGAACTTCCTGTCTTTCACCTACATCCCACCCACCAAGAGTCTGGCTTACCTCACGGCGCTAAAGTGGTTGCCAGAGCTCCAGCATTCACAAGGGTCCCCACAAGGATTTTAGAAGTTCTGTTGGTTGTGGCCCAAGGGCCGCAGGCGACTGGCAGAGGACCCGAGTTGTGCATAACCAACAAAAAGAGGAAAGCACTCTAGGTGTTTTCTCCCCAGGGTTAGCTCAAAGAGGTGAGAATTCACAGGAAGCCTGCTGCGTTTTGGAAGATGCTCGCTGCACTGAGACAGGGAGGCCGGCTCCGGGTTGCAGGGGCAGCTTCTGCGGTCCGCGGCCTCAGTGCCTGGGATCCTGAGGCGCAGGGCCAGCCAGACACCGTGTGAGCAGCTGCAGCAGAGAGAGGCCCCGGACACACCCCGGGCAGGAATTGGCTGACAGACTCGCACCATTTAGAGCGCGGTGACTCAGGGAAATTTCTGAGCCCGCATCTGTGACCCAGGGAAGCCCGCGGAGCAAACCAGGGAGAATTTTAAGCCCACAGTTAAACACGGAACATATACTTCAGCAGGGCGTGGAGGCGCGCGAGACAGTTACCCCATCACTCAGGAGGCTGAGGCAGAAGCATCTCGTCAAAGTCGTGGGCACCCCACGCTCGTCTCGTCCAAGAGGCGTCCCCAAGCGGGGCTGGCTTGGTTTGGGGCGGAAGTGGGGGCGGGGCTGAGCTGTGTCCCCCTCCCCCTCCCCCCCGTACCCGTCCCGTGCGCAAGCGCCCAGCTCGGGGACCCGGGAAAACATTTGGGAAGAGTGTCACTCGTGTGAACTCCGGGCAGTCCGGAAGTCCCCGTGGACACGCGTGGGTGGGGAGCGGCCCTGGGGAAGGTGGGGAGGGACTCACCCTTCCAAGAAAGGTGGCGGCTTCCCTCCTCCGGGAGCAGGGGCGCTCTGGGGGCCTCTGAGGACAGAAGGGGCGAAGCCAGACTCTGGGGAGGGCTTTGTTTTGCTCCGGGGGCCTTTCAGGGCCCGGGACGGCCTAGGAAGCTCTGCAGGGAACAAAGAAGGCGTCCTAAGTGCGAGGGCCCTAACGCTCGCCCTCGGGCCGCGCCCCCAGCTCTCCTGCCCGCTGCAGGAGGCCGAGGCGGGGCGGTCTCCGCCTCTGGGCGGGGAGCGCTGGCTGCCGCCGCCCCGCCCTGGGGCGTGGAGAGGGGATCCCGGGTCCCTCTCCCTCCCCGCTGGCTCCTCCGCAGCTCCCGCCTTTCCCGCGCCGCCGCGCTCGGCCTCGCTGCGCTCACAGCCGCCTCGTCCCCGCGCGGTCAGCATGGGGCGCCCGGCCACGCTCGCGCTGCTCTCCGTGGCGCTCCTGGGAGCCCTGGTGCGCACGCAGGACGGTGAGCGAGGGGCGGCGGGCGTGTGCGGGGGTGTTTGTTGACCGACTATGCGAGGGCGCCCGGTGGGGGCCCAGGCGCTGGGAGGGGCGCGTGGCGGGAGCCCAGACCCCGGGAGGGGCGCGCGGTGGGGACCCCAGACTCGCAGGGGCGCCTTCCCGGGGCCCCGGGCTCTGGGCCGCGCGCGCCTTTGTGTCCCGGCCGCGCCCCGCCCTGGCCCGGCCGGGATCCGAGCACAGCCGGCGGAAGGGGCGGGGGACGCGGGCCGAGCGCGGCCTGCAGCTCCGGGTCCCGGCGCCTCCCGCCGGCCGCGTCGCCATGGAAATGGGGTAAACGCGGAGAAAGTCCCGGGGCCCCGCTGGGCGCCCCTCGCAGAGCCGGTCAACAAACCCACACCCCGCGCGCGGCCCGGGACGGCGGGATCGAGTGTGCGGGGGTCGGGGGCGTCCTCGCCGCTGCCCGCAGTGGCTTCGTGTTTGCCGTGTTCTCGGCTTGTTTTCCGCGGCGGGGAGGAGGCGCGGGGTCGTTTGCTTTAGCTCGTTTCATTGCACGGTGTTTTACTTGGGGAGCGGATCTGGGGAAATCCCTCGGTGGCTCAGGTCGGGCTCGCGGTGTCCGCCCTCCTGCCTCGGCCTCCCCGAGTGCGGGATTCCGGGCCTCCCGCGCCCGCCGGCGGCCACCGTGGGTCTGGCTGCCGGCGCGGCCCCGAGGGGCCCCAGCGGACCGCGTTGCTGCCGCGTTAGCGCGGCGCGGCGTGCGGAGCTCGGCCGGCCTAGCAGGCGCCGCCGCGGCGGGGGTGAGCGGGCCCAGGAATGAGAGGCATCCGCGCTGCGCCCTGGCCGGGACCGAGGCCCGGTTCAGCCTCGCATCTACCGTTCACAGCCCAGACGGGGGGGGGGGGGCGGGGGGAGAACGGCCGGAATCTCCGTTTCGCCCTGAGCTTTGCCCGCGAGCCCAGTCTCCTGCTGCTTTTCCCCGCTTGCACTCGGCCTGCACCGCTATGAGGACCATTTTTTAAAAATTTGTTTACTTATTTTTGTGTTTTTTGAGAGTTTTTATGCAGCCCAGGGGGGCCTTGAGCTCACTTTGTAGCCCAGGCTGCTCTCAATTTACAAAGATCCTCCTGCCTCAGCCTCCCGGGTGCTGGGATGACAGGCGTGCGCCACCACGCTCGCTGCAGGACTTTTAGTTAAAAAAAAAAAAAAAGAAAAGACAAATGGCTTTCTGGAACTGAGCTGCGGCCTGCGGGTCCACGCCCTCCTCCCCGGGGTGGACTGGCTGTCCCCGGCCTCCCGAGAGTTCGCTGCCCGCTGCGGACCTGAGGTCCAGCTTGTGTCCCCTCTGATTCCTCCGGTGGGGGCGCGCTTCGGGGATGGGAAAATGCAGCAGTGCGTGTGTGCGTGTGCTGTTCTCCGTAAGGATGTTATGCTCGCTGCGAGATATGTTTCGCTTCGTTATTTTTTGTTGTTTTGTCTTTTTGCGACAGAGTCTCGCTATGCAGCTCAGGCTGGCCTCGAGCGCACTTTGTCCCAGGCTGGCCACGAATTTGCAACGATCCTCCTGCCTCAGCCTCCCGCGTGCTGGGACGGGCGCGCGCCACCCTGCCCGGCGTGTTTTGCATTTTTATGTATTTATTCTGTATTTTTGTGGTGTTCGGCGCTGAGCTCTGCCCTCAGCCCTGTTTACTTATTTAAATTCGTAAGCGGGGTGCTGTGCAGTTGCTGCGCTCCCCAGGTGGGGGCTGTAATTCGAGATCCTCCTGCTTCAGCCTCCTGGGGTGCTGGGATGACGCCTTGACTGTCTGAGAAGCATTTTCTAAACCGCAGGCAATGACCTTCAAAATGCCCCTGCGGGAAGAATGGTGAGCCGTGCTGCGGTCCCTAAAGTCCTCATCCAAAGAGGCCCAGGAGAAGTGGTTTCCTTCCACTTCTGGCACTGCAGGCCAGCTTGCGTTAAACGGAAGGAAGAGAGGGAGGGAGGGAGGGAGGGAGGGAGGAAGAAAGGAAGGGACGGACCACCAGGTGTGATGGTGCACGCCTGTAAACTCAGTACTCTGGGAGGCTGAGGCAGGAGGATCACTGCAAGTTGGAGACCAGCCTGGGCTACAAAGTGAGCTCAGGGCCAGCCTGAGCTGCATAGCGAGACCCTGTCTCAGAAAGACACACACAAAAACCAAAGAAAGGAAGGAAAGAAGGGAGGGAGGGAGGGAGGGAGGGAGGGAGGGAGGTTGGTTTTTGTATGTGGAATCTCACCAAAATTAGCTCAGAGTAATCCACGTGCGAAACAGGCGTCTTTGGGGAGAGTGACATATTTGGGTCATAATTTGGGTTTTGTGGCTGGAGCTGGAACCCAGGGCCCTGTGACTGCTGGACAAGGGCTCCACCACAGAACCACATCCCCAGCCGGGTTCGGGGTTTTTCTGAGCTCCAGGAGGAGGCTTCCGCAGCCATGTTGTCTGAGGGCCACTGTCTGGTGCCCACGAAGGTGGCTGCAGTGCACCGATGGAACTGGAGGCCGCTGCGGTAATGGAAATGAGCCTGGCTCAGAGGGACCAGGACGGGGTGGTGTGGGTGGTGTGTAGCAGCTAAAGATTTCCCTGTCACACAAGGTAAGGGTGGAGTACTACTCTGCCTTGAAGAAGGATGGGCTGGAGTCATTTGTGGGAAAGTGGATGCAGCCTGAGACCATAAATTTAAGCGAAATAAATCAGAGCTTCTAACGTCTACAGCACAGTTGGTAATTGACCTAATATTGGAAAAACTAAGCAGTACGGAGGAATCAGGGAGCTCGGTGTGGAGGCCCTGGCTTCAGTGGCAGAGTCTCTGCGTCTCTGTCACGTGCACACACAGGAACTGTGGACAGCGATGGAACAAAAGACCCCCAAATCGCCCTTGAAAACCGCCCACTTTGTGCCTGTGGTGGCCGACTCAGTCCTCAAGGCAGCCCAAGTGCTGTTTCCCTGCCCAGTAAACTCTACTCTCGTGTGGGAGTGTCTGGCCTGGTTCTACGTGGGTCTCGGTTCCGTCAGACAGGTACTGAAATTCCTCCGTGGCTGCGTGCAGTTCCTGTGTGCTCACACGACAGAGACACAGAGACTCTGGCACTGAAGCCAGGGCCTCCACACGGGCCTCCAAGCCAGCACTAGTTATTTTTCGGTTTTGAGACAGGCTCTTCCTAAGCTGCCCAGCCCGGGTAGAACTTGGGATCTTCCTGCCTCAGCCTCCTACAGTGCTGGGATGACCGGCATGCGCCACTTACTGTGCCTGGCTGGGTAAGTTAAGGACTTAGCAAGACCCTGTTTCAGAATAAAATAGAATGAAAGGAAAGGAAATAATGAAATAAATAGGCCGGGCTGCGGGTGGAGCCCAGTGCAGAGGCCCCGGTGAGATCAGGAAGCCACAAATGCAAACAGAAAGAAGCAGAGAGATGCACACTCAGAGGTTGGAGAGAGAGAGAGACAGAGAGAGAGACAGAGGGAGAGAGAATCATTCTGTCTCAGGGGAAGCAGGAAATGGGAAGGCCGGAAGAACCCCGAGCAGTCGGTAAAAACAGAAGGAGCTGGGTGTGGCGGTGCATACCTGTGATGCCAAGCGTCTGGGAGGCTGAGGCAGGAGGGTCCCTGAGAATTCCAGGCCAGCCTGGGCTGCAGAGGAGACCCTGTCTCAAAAAAAAAAAACAAAAACCAAAAAACAACCCCAAGCAAAGGAAAAGGAAAAGCAAACCCGCTCCCCCAAAAAAGCAAATCAAAAAATCCCAAGGCCGCACACACAGGTGAGTGGGGCTTTTCTTCCTTTGATTTCAAGCAGGACTTTAAGTTTCTATCTCTCTGGATTTTTTTGTTTGTTTAAGAAAGAAAATTAACTCCGCACTTGCTGGAGGTTTTTTTGTTTGTTTTTTATTTTGTGGATTTTTTTTAGCTTATTCCTTTTCCCTGGAGTTCCCCCTCTCAGAATGAGAACCCACACTCACAATTCGTGATGCGTGCACCGTTCATCTTGTCAGACGAGGTGTGATCAAAATAGATGAATGTTTAGATTTTTAAAAAAATACTTTTTGCAGTAAGAGACACTTTGCACAAGCCCCTCCCCAAATCCTCACTTGCTCTGAGCACTTAGATCCCTCGCTTTAGTGTGAGGTTTTTTTGTTTGTTGGCTGGTGGTTTGGTTTGGTTTTCTGAGCCACGGTCTCCCTGTACAGCCGCAGCTGGCCTAGAACTCAGGGACCTTCCTGCCTCAGCCTCCTGAGTGCTGGACTGACAAGCGCTTGGCTTGTCCTGCCCAGAGTCTGGTCCGTTGTTTTTTTTTCCTGGTCCATTTGGTTGTGCCGGTCTCCCCCGGTGAAGGTTGCTAAGTGACCCGAGATTTTGCAAGTTTGTGTGATTCGCAAGGAGGTGGTCACAGCTGGGGGCCCGGGGACTTCCCGCTGGGATCCCCACAGGGGTGCCAGGAGTTTCCACCACCCATACGATGAGTCACGCTGCTTTCCGGACCTGAACTGGTTCTTTAGTCGCGGTTCATTCGGTTCCCAAACAGGAAGCAAACACCACCAACCACCACCACCCCCATCATTAAAAGCCTCCCTAACCGCTTCGACTTAGCTCCGTGGGAGGCTGAGGCAGGAGCATCACAAGTCGGTCTCCTGAGAAACCCAGGATTTCTTCTCCTGAGCCCACCTCCCCTCTTTCTGTCTGCTCTTTTATGATGGGACCATTTCCTAGCAGACCTTCAGCCTGTTCCCTAAACGGCACTGCACACGTGTCTGCTTCTCTGAGTTTTAAACGTGTATGGCAGCCCCAATTTCCAACCATGGCCTGTGTGCACTTGGTGCGTGGGCAGAATAAAGTGCATTTTATTTTTTTGCTCCCCGACTGCTCCGTTCCGCTCTCCTTCCAACACTTGAGCCTATTTCCATTTAGCAAAACTATTTTTTTCTTTTTTCTTTTTGGTGGCAGGAATTGAACTCAGGACCTTGTGTGCCGCAGGCAGGGGTTTGTGCCACTGAGCTAATTTCTTGGCCCTGCAAAGCTCTTACTTTCATATTTTTTTCCATGGTCAGTACTTCTTGCTTATTTTGAAGACAGGGTTGTGCTAAGTTGAACTTGGGATCCTCCTGCCTCAGCCTCCCGAGTAGCGAGGATCACAGGCGTGCCAGCTGTGCCCAGCTCCAAAAGCATGCATCCAACCTTGTTTGCCAGTATTTCTGATCTGAGGTTGGTTGAATTTTGCGGACGCGGAGGCCACAGATTCAAGAATCCAGTGGTTCCTGGATGCAAATACCTGTTATTCTCCCCCAAACCGCAAGGTCTGAGGAGCGCCCTCACCATGCGGTCCGCACTGTCAGGGCAGCAGGTGTGAGTCATGTTGCTGGGATTCAAGAGAAGCCGGATTCCCGGGTTTGGGGGCCCAAACTTTTGGGGTGTAGTGTGCTAGTAACATCTAGGAAGCGGGGTTCCGCCTTCCAGGGCCGCCAGCCCAGCCTGGTTTTGGAGATTTAATTCTTTTCTTTTTCCGTTTTTAAAAAAATTTCATGAATCCACGTGTGTAGACCACGCTAGTCTGTAGCCCACGTCTCGCGCGCCTCCTGGGGGCTCAGGGCATGCGCAGAACTCAGCCGCAGCTTTCCTCCCCTCCCCCTCGGTCCTGCCTGTCTCGGCCTCTGCATCCCCATCCCATGCGCGAAAGATGCATCTGCCCGTTTCCATCCGTCTTTTCTTGCTCTTTATTTACACTGTGGTTTTGCTGTAAAAGAGAAGCCACGTGATACTAAAGCTCGTGGGTCTGATTCCCTTCCCTTCAGTGTACGGTCTCAGGGAGCACCCATTCACCTACACATGGCTTAAGTTTGACCTTTTTCCCGGCTGCATAGTACTCCACGCTGTGTGGACACGTGTTTCTTACGCATTCATCTGCCGGTGGACATTCAGGCTGCTCCCAAGATGCAGCTGTTGTGCGCTGTGCTGCAGTAAACATGGTGTGCACGGGGCCCTGTGAGTCTAACCCTCTCGGGAGGGTGCCTAGAGGGGGAGTAGCTGGGTCTAGTGGAATTTCTAGGTTCATCTCTTGAGGGATCCCTGTACTGACCTTCACCGTGGTTGTGCCGGCTTCCATCCCTCAGGTGCCCAATAAATCCGTGGAAACACGCAGCGTGAGTCGGAAGCACACACTGCAGATTCTTCTCCCTCGGGGGTGGTTGGGGCGAGCGGCCCTGGCGGGGCCTGAATTCTGCACATTCTGCATCCTGTTTCCGAGCCCTGCGCACCGCGCCCTGTGAGTCACCGTGACTCATCCCCTGGCCCTGAGCAGGGCCTGGGGGCACTGCCAAGTGCACCGCCCGGCTCTCCTGCCAGCTCCGGGCCGGCTCTGCGGTTTCGCAGGCGCTGCCGCCCGCAGTGCGGATCCAGCCCGGGGCCCCAGGCTCTGCGCTGGTCTGTGCAAAAACCCGGGAGCCCCCCCCCCCCCCCCATGCTGCCTGTGCGGCTGCCCGGGGCACCCAGCAGCCCCGCTCAGAGGAGGCTCCTGAAATGCACCAGGGGCTGAGTCCGCTGCTTTGCTGAGCGGGCCCTCCCCGGGCTCCAGTGGGCTGGGCACGCGGCCGCCTGGGCCCGAGGGCTGCAGGGCCCCGCGCGGAGGCCAGCGTGCATCAGCCTCCTTCCACGGAAGCTCGGGGCCTGACCTGGGGGGGCGCTGCAGGACGCAGACCGGCCGGTGGCCTGGCCTCCCCCGCGCTCCTGGGCCCCCCCATCTTGTTTCCACGGCGACCCCAGCAGCCTCTTTAATTGCTAAGGAACAGCCCCCGGCCCCGGGGTCCAGCTCTGTTTGAGGAAATGGGTGCATCTGGGTTATACCACTTCCTGATTTGCAGACCTATTCTGAGGTGAAATTCCAGCAGTTAGTTTTGCGGGCAAAAGTCTGTATTTTACCTTTTCGGTGGGGCGGATTGTTTCTCACTGCGCCTGATTTTTTTTTCTTTTCTGTTTTTTTTTGGGGGGGTGGTGCCCGAGTTTGGATCTACGGCTTTCACACGGAGCTCCACACCCCACCCTTTCAGATTGTTTTATTTTGTGATGGGGTCTTAGCCAAGGCTGGGCTTGAGCTTGGGATCCTCCTGCCTCCGCCTCCCGGAGTGCTGGGGTGACAGGCGCGGCCATCGCGCTGGGCTGCGCAACTGCAATGTGCGTTTCTCACGTGCTGATCATTTTTGCTGCCGGTCCGAGGGTGAAATTACAGGAGTCTTTGATTTTCATGTGGGGGACTTTGAAAAATTGTTGCTGTAGCTGTTCTGCCTGTTTGCTTTCTTCTCCTCCCTCCCTCCCTCCTTCTGTCCCTTTTTCTCGTACCTTTTTGTAACCCTGAGGAGCAAACCCAGGAAATTTGCACTGAGCTACATCACCGAACTTTCTCTCATTTAATTTTAATTTGTTTTGAGACCGGGTCTTGCTAAGTCTCTTTTTTCTCAGCTGGGCTCCAGCTTGAGATGGTCCTGCCTCAGCCTCCCAGAACGCTGGGTCTGCAGGGGTGCACCGCTGTGCTTGGCTGTTTGTTTTTCTTCTTTTTTTCTTATTGTAAACAGAGAAAACAACAACAAGAAAAAAGCCAAAATTTTGAAACAGGATGATAGGAAATCAGTGGTGGTTGTATTGCCTATTTTTGTCTCCAAAGTAGGTTCTCAGGTGAGCAGATAGAGGCTTGCAAAATGGGTCAGCTGTCCCTTTTAGTGAACTAAGAGAGATCACTGGGACAGCTGTGTTAGCTGCCCTGTGTGGGTATGTGTGTGTATATTTTGGTTTGTGGTTTTCTAAAGTTTCCCTTCCTTCTTTTCTCCCGTGTTAGTTGTTCTTTTGCTTTGAGCGGCTTCTTTCCTGTTTACTGTGTCTACTGTACTAGATGCATCCTGGCTTTTTGGGGAGGAGGGTACCGGGAGTGGGTTTTATTTACTTTCAGTTTCTCGCACTGAGTCTCCCTTCCCCTCTGGAGGGGATCCGCCACACACTGTTTCCTTCTGGTCTAGAAATGGTTGCAGATGGATGTAGCTATTTCTCCACTGGGTGTGGATCTAAAGGAACTGGAATGGCTGTAGATGTCTACAGGCCTTTGTTCACGTCAGTACTTAATAGCCGAGATGCGGAAAAAAACTTATGTGTGCATAGGCCAGATGTATAGATAATAATAATTTTTTTAAAAGATGGTGCATATACACTGTGGAGTAGGATGCAGCCTTCAAAAAGAAATCCTGTCCTTTTAGATAACATGGGAGGAGCTGCAGGAACTTTTGCTACGTGAAATAAAAAGTGCCAGATCTCAGGGTTGGAAGTAGTGGAGAGGAGGGCGGGAAGGATAGAGTCTCAGTGAGGCAAGAAGAGTTACTTCTAGAGGTGCAGTGGGCCAGGTTTGTGGCCAGTGGATACAGATGTGTCCTGGTGCTGCTTGTGTAAAGATGTATCCAGCAGATGGGTCCTTCTCACCCGGGAGATGGGTACAGAAACTGCCCAACCCTGCAGATGGCATTCAGTGTGAGCACATCTGAGACACAGCCACAGCCACACACACACACACACACACACACACACACACACTCAGTGCACTCGTGCATTCAGAGTAGCCCCGCTCAGGTCTAGGTGCGCACAAGCCACACCCTTGCAAACTTGCATATTCACACACACGCAAATCCTGTAGCCTCGTACACATCTGCACACAAACGGACACACATCTGGTGCAGACACGTAAATCTCATGCACGGGACTACACGCACACAACACACCTACACACAAAGCCACGCCAAACCCCAGAGGCACGCACCTACCTACACCTGTGCACCTGAAGCAGCACCCACACAAAATCGCCCTCACACAGACCAACGGGTCCACACGCACACAGAACATACCATACACGCCGGTGCACACACGTGCACATGCAGACCACACTTGCACAGCCCTGCTGCACCCACTCCCAGCTCTGCACGGGACCCACAGTAACGCACGGGAGAAAAGACCCCAGCTTTGCGGCAGGTCCCTCATCCTGTGGGTTTCCGTGAGGTTTTTTTTTCTCCTAAAGAATGTAACGTGTTTTTTAGGGGGGATCCTTTAATCTTTCTATATGATGCGGGTTTGGCTGTGTGTTTTTTTTTCCCCCGTTGTATATTAGAAGTTGTTATCCGTTGCAAAAACCCTGCTTTTGAAGCAAAATGTGGAAAAGTATCACCCCTTCCACTATTCTAATCTGTTTAAACGCCTGGGGGTCGTTATTTCTTTAAGGCGAGTATCTTGCTTTAAGGTAGGGAAAGGAATATTTGAAAAAAGAATTGAAATCATGTCACAGGGTAAATTTTGGAGAGCTACCGACTTCATAGAGTCAGAATAAAATAGGCCGTTTATATCTTTAGGGTTTTTGAAATTTATTTTCCTTATTTCTAACTTGACTTTGTTTTTCTATTTTAGGCTTTGATTTATCTGACGCACTTGGTGAGTAATAATTTAGTACTTTTTAAAAATAGTTGGGAGCACTTCTATCTTAATATAAGAAAGGTCCAGGGTGATTGGGGCAGATGGTGAATTTTTCAATATTTTTAAAAATTATTGCGGTGAAAGACACATTACCATAAACATTTACTCTCATTTTAAACAGAATAATCTGTCATTCTTGGGATTGTACTCAGCTCCCTGCGCAGGCTGCCAGGGAGACCCTCCTGCCTCGGCCTCCCGGGGCTGCAGGTGGCCCTGGGCTGCAGCCCCATCATTGCAGCCTCTCCTGTCTCTGCTCAGCTACTCGTCTGCGTCTGCATCTCCTGTTCTGACCCTCATGAGGATGCTGCCATTGGATTTAGGAAGCTGAGGCAGGAGGATCTCCTCTCCAGCTCTTCCATGAATTCCCTCCATCAGGGGGCCTGTTTCCAAATGAGCTCCCACATCACCAGCTCCAGTGGACATGGGTGTTAGGGGACACTTGTCCTTTGTCTGGACTGTTCCTTTTCAAAGATGTGCAGAGGACTTGAGTGGCAGCCTGAGCTCGGGGTGGGAGGCCCCTGTGGGCCGTCGGAAGCAGCTGCTTCTTGTGGCCTGAGGCGCCCGGGCCCCACGTCCTCCTCCTCCTCTGGGGCCTCCGCGTCCCTCCCTCTTCAGCACCCACAGGCTGGGCGAGTCCAGAGTGCTGTTTACCTCGTGCTGCGCATGGTGTCTCGTCACTTCTTGCCTGGTGGCCCGAGTTCAAGGGAGCCCAACGGGACCCCTCAGCCGTTGTCTGCGTGACTGAAGGCCAAAGTATGCTGAAAAGCAGCAACAAGAAACAGACTTTGCGGCCGTTTCTCCAGCTTCATTCTCCTTTCCTTTCAGATGATGTCAAGAAAACCACTGCAGCCCCCAAGAAGCCCTCTGCCGGTAAGAAACCAGTGAGCCGTGTTTATAAAGAAGGGAGAAGTCATGTTGGTTTGCCCCATTTCCTCTGAACGGAAGAGCTGGGGACCGGAATACTATGCAGCAGAGATGATGGAACGTGTGCTGTAATATTAGCAGTGTGTCTGCTCTGACTGTGCCCCTGTCCCCCAAAATGGATAATGGTGCTTTTCTGGAATAATGTTGGATTGCTTTGAGAATCTCCCGATAATGCTGTGATGGCATCTTCATTTCCTGGGCAGGGAAAAAAAATTTGGAGCTGACACCTGCCGCCCCTTCAGGCTGATTTTGAGTGGAAATTTTTATCTCATTTTACAACTTGTGGCCAACATTAAAAGTACTGGTCACTTTTCCAATGCTGGACGAATATTATTGCCATATGCAAGTGAAAGGAGGAAAGCATTCGTTAGATTCACGGTTGCAGAGGGTGCACTCCATGGTCAGTTGGTTCCAAGGTGGGACACATGGTGGACGGGCGTGGGGAGGAAAGACGCTCACATCGTGGTGGCCAAGAAGCAGAGAGAGAGAGAAGGTGGCCAGGCGCCAGATACAGTCCCTCCTGACCCACCGAGGCGCCCCTAAAATGTGTTTTGCTAATCTCCCAATGCAAGGCAAGACAGTCAATTTGATGACCAAGATTAACCATTATATTATCTTTTAAAATAAAAGGAAGCCGGGGTGGGGGGTGTCACATAATGGAACTGTCCAAGTGACACATCTGAAATGCATAAAGTACTTTGGAGGCCAAAAGTTAACATCACTAGTAGCTTGTGTTATCAAAATAAATACACACACACACACACACACACACACACACACACACACACATACATATTTTTGTCTTTTTGAGACAGGGTCTCACTATGCTGGCCAGCCTGGCCTTGAGCTCACTTTGTAGCCCAGGCTGGTCTTGACCTCACAAGGAGCCTCCTGCCTCAGCCTCCCAAGTTCTGGGGTTACAAGCGTGCGCCACCACACCTGGCCTCATTGTTTAAGTGCTGGTTAATTACGAGGCTGTCCCACTGATAGTTCCTCTTGACGTCCCAAAGATGGTGAAGCCCAGCATCTTTGAGGTGCAAAACCGAATTCACACTCCAGGGTTCCTGGGGGAAGCTGTGGTGTTCTAGCTGGGGCTCACAGTTGTACCACAGCACCCCCTGCTGGGTGAATTCGTGATCAGCCCTTTCTGGTGCAGTCCAGCCCAACTCTTACTATAATTATGTTTCTGGTCAGCAATTCGTATTTTCTAACGGGACACTGGGCAGACCACATTCAGAAAGGACTTTAGGGTGATGGGGGCCATGGGTTGACCCTTCCGTTGGTCAGCAAGCCCATTTCCTTCTCATATTTTTCCCCTCAAAAATTAGCTGTTAATCACCTTTTTCCCGTTTCAGGGGATGACTTTGACTTGGGCGAAGCCATCGATACCGGAGGAAACCGTGAGTATCTCTTTCAAAGTTCTTCGTTGTCACCAGTGTTCGGTCATTCCTAAAAAGAATTCTGTCTTCTTTTGTCTTTTGGGGGCAGGGTCTCGCTATACAGTTCAGACTGGCCTCTTGCTCACTTTGTAGCCCAGGCTGGCCTTGAACAGCAATCCTCCTGCCTCAGCTTCCCACGTCCTGGGATTACAGGTGTGCGCCACCATACCCAGCCAGAACTCTATTTTCTAAATAGTGGAAGTGTTTTCTAAATAGTGGAAGTGTTTTTGATGGAGCACAAGGGAACCTGTGGGGGTGGAGGTGGTGGTGTTTTTGCTGTTGTTTTGATCTTTTCTTTTAATCAGCAATCTTCTTTTTGTTTAACTCTTGAATGAGCTTTCAGAACTTCTTGGGTGTGTAACCCATCTTGTTACTACACTGGCCACCATTTTGTTACCCCACTGGCTGCCATTTTATTACCACGCCACCTACCAGTTTGTTACCATCCCAGCCCCCATCCCTTTTTTTTTTTTTGGTTTTGGTACTGGGAATCAAACTCAGGACATTGCGCTTGCCAGGCAGGCACTTGTGCCGCAGAGCTACAGCCCCAGCCCCCATCTTGATACCACACTGGCCTCCATTTTGTTACCATACCACTTGCCATTTTGTTACTAAATTGGCCACCATCTTGTGAGCACACGGGCCTCCATTTTGTTACAATACCAGCTGCCACTTTGTTAGCATACCAGCCTCCATCTTGTGCTGTAGTTACAAGATGATGGGAAGGAATTGGTGGGTGGCTGAGGGCACTCGTATGCCCAGGGTGGTAAATGACGGGCTACCACCTCACTCTCCTACGTAGACTGTCTGTACAGTAGGGTTTCACGTTCTTAATTTTAAACCGTTTCTCACTGAAGTTCTGACCTCTTTGCAAACAGCTGACCCAGCACCACCCAAACAGCCTGAGCCCAGACCGGACCCAAAGCCCAAGCAGCCGGGATCCTCCGGTAAGTCTAAGCCCTGGGGTCATTTGGGGGATTTTCAGAATCCGCTGACTCCCGGCCTGTATTTGCTGAGGTCCTTTGAGACAAACATGGGCTTGGTGTGACTCTCTCTGTACAGATAATTCCCAAGGTCAAGGCGCAGGGAGCCTCCTTTTCAAAGTGGTGTTTTTTGGGGGAAGGTGCATGTTGGATCATTTCTTTCTCCATGCATTGGTTGGGGAGGATTTTATGCAACTTTCAAAGAAATTGAATACAAGATTGAAATACACAAGGGATAGGGTGGAAATCCTGGTGTGTGCAGTCTTTTTGAGATGGGGTCTCGATGTTATGCAGTTGAAGCTGGCCTTGAGCTCACTTTGAAGCCCAGGCTGGCCTCGAGCTTGCAACAATCCTCCTGCCTCAGCTTCCTGAGTGCTGGGATTATAGGTGTGCACCACCATGCCCAGCCTAGAAATGTTTTCTATAATGTGTTGAGATTTTAAAATATATTTGTATTTATCATAGACCCATAGTAATTCTGCGTAATCAGGGGTGCCATGTGGGTTTTCGTTGCCTGTGTTGTATACTGTCTATGTTGTTACCTGTCTATGTTATATCAAGGGAATTTTCATTTCAACGGGATGGCTCACACCAGGATAATTGTTAAGTAAAAGTATTAATTTTTTGGCAGTAAAGGGGATTGAACCAGGGACCTTCGTCCTGAGCTCCATCCCCAGGCTTTTCTTTTTTTTTAACTCTTGAGACTTGGTTCCACTAAGTTACTGAGTTGCTCAGGCCTGGCTTTAACTTTCGACCCTCTTGCCTCAGCCTCCCGGAGTGCTGGGGTAACAGGTGTGTGCTACCTCACACAGGTAAATGTATCACTGTTTTGTTCACGTTGTGGTTGTGAATTCTGCTTACCTAAGAGCCCTTTCTCCTGTCACTTTGGTCTGTACCATGTGACTATTAAAGGTAATCGTGTGCTACATGTGTACATTTGGGAGAGACGGAAGAAAATTGGGGAATGCAGAGGACAGGAGCAGGGGCAGTGCGAGGGCTCAGGTGAAAGCCGGTCACGTGCACTACAAACACACATTCGCATAAACGTAAGAGGTTTTTTTTTTCTTGACACAGACTTTGAAAAGTCAGATTCTTCAGGTGAATGCATAATAGCTACTTTTACAGTTGTTTGACGTTTTTTGCAAGTTGTCTTCACATTGTAGCCATTCCTCCCACCTCCTGCTGTGCAGACACAGCAGTCTCCCCTCCTGGTGATTTTCAGTGGTGATTGTGTTGTCTTAGAAAACCTTCCCCAGATACCGCCCACGGATTAAACCCACTGCCATTGTAGCGCTAGCTCAGAGGTTAAAATCAGAAAACGAAACAGAGCAGAACACTTGGGGGCACCAGTTTGCCATGGATGTAAACTGTGACCAACCAGTTACTACAAAATCTTTTCCCACTTTCTTTTCGCCCCTGGATATTTTATCACAGTATTGTTTGACCAGAGAGACTTGAAATTTTTCTTTCAGTGGGTCTTCATGTGCCTGGGTGGCTTCTCTACAGTTTTAGATGTTTTTCTTTAAACTTGTGAATCATTCTGTTGTTGATTTCTCTTTTTGAAAAGCTTTTTATTTCCACTTATTGTTGAGAACTGTGAATTGATTTAGAGTGTAGGCATCTTACCAAGAACTAACCTTTTCCCTGGGGGCATAATTCATGTACTCTGATTGCTTCTTTAGATGTATTTCCAAATTGTTTATTGTCCTGCTTTTCTTTGCGTAAGCAAAGTGAGTACTTTTGTGTGTTTGTGTGTGTGTGTATGGCTTCAATGAAAAATGATTTTTATACATTTTCCCCAAGGACCACCTTAAGGAGGAACACACATTGAATTCTTTTGGTGTTCCCTCAAAAGCTTGGCTTCTCTGACAAGATAGTCAAACTCTTTGCAGTTTATGTACGTTTTCCCTTG
The DNA here is from genome assembly GCA_004027595.1 of Dinomys branickii. NCBI lineage: Eukaryota > Metazoa > Chordata > Mammalia > Rodentia > Dinomyidae > Dinomys > Dinomys branickii. Next base: position 17,433 of record PVLD010015020.1, read on the forward strand.
ACAGTTTTGTTGTACTTCTGCTCTCTTGCTTTGGTTCGATGACAAAGGCTGAGAAGACAGTGAGTGATTTTTATTCTAGAGTTTAAGGCAAAGTCTTTAAGGCAAAGTCATTTTCCCACAAAAGAAATTGTATGTTTTTTAAAGTTAGACCAAGAAAGTTCACTTTTTTCTCTTCCTCTTCTCATTCCTTTTCTTTCCCTCTCTCTCTCTCTCTCTGTCTCTCTCTGTCTCTCTCTGTCTCTCTCTGTCTCTCTCTCTCTCTGTCTCTCTCTCTCTCTCTCTCTCTCTTTCTCTCCCCGTTTCTTTCTTTCTTTCAGATCAATACCCCGGAACTACATCCCCAGCCTTTTTTGGTTGTTTCTTTTCTTTGGCTTTTTATGTTGACCCTGCGTCTTGCTAAATTACTATATTGTGGGCTTGAACTTGAGGCTTTCCTGTCTCAGCCTCTCACAGTGCTGGGATTACCGACCTGCACCACCATGCCCGGCTAGAAAGTATTTTTTTCTTCCAATTCTCTTTGTTTCCTTGAGCAGGAGAGTTCATGGTGTCTCATCACGGGTATGGGGTTGTCAGTAAACATGCCCGTCATTTGTTTTTCCTGTTCCTTCATGAATGTGCACAGGTTATATAAAGGGTTGTATTTATATGAGCTGTCTCCTTGTTTCATGAAGTAGACTCTGTCGAGGCACAGCAGGTTATACTAAATTGAAGGATTAAATTTAATGTGTACCAGCTAGCTACTGCAGCATAACAAAACACCGCCAGCTTGTTCTTCCTAATGATTTTGGACTGGGATTAGTGATCTGGGTTTCTACTTGAACTCATCTCAGAGAAGCCATTCTATAGTTCAAGTTCTTTTCTGTGTCCTCTTTGCCAGGGTTAGTAGGAGAATTTTCGGTGAAACTAAATTTAGGAGTTTGGACACAAAAGGGGACTTAGTTTTACAGGTCGCATGTCTCTTCTCTGAAATGCTGGCAACTAGAACTTTCTCATATTTGAACTTTGTTTTAAGCCTTGGAGTATTTGCGTGTACACAGTGGGATTTTGGAGGCGGGAATGGTCTCGGCATGAAGTTCACGTGCAGGTCGTCATATACAATGATTTTTCTCATGTTTCTATGTTTTCATTGCAACCCATGACCTATATCTCCACATTGGCATGCAGAAAGTTGTGGATTTTGGGGCTTTTTGTGTTTCACATTTTCAGATCAGGGACACTCAGCGTGTAACTGGACACCGTGCGACCACCAGTTCCAGGCTGGTCTGTGACACTGTGTGTTTTTCGTTTCAGATGGATTTTCAGACTCTGACCTGATGGACGTGGCCGGTGGGGAAGGTAGAGTGACCTTTCCTTCTGTGTCATGGGCATTGTGACAGCTGTGTAGCTGTGTAACATACACTTCCTTAGCATGTAATGAGCAATATGACAACCGTGTAGCTGTGTAGCAGCTAGTATACAGTTCCTTAGCATGTAATGGGCAGTATGACAGCTGTGTAACTGTGTAACATACACTTCGATACAGTGTAATAGGCAGTTAACCACCTGTCTAGCTGTGTAGCATACAGTTCCTTAGCTTGTAGCAGACACTACAGCGGCTGTGCAGCTGTGTATGTGCAAAGCCAGTGTACACAGAGCAAAGTGACCTGGGAGCTGGCTGGTTGACATTATAGAAACAAACTCAGTATAATCACAGTTTTATAGGCAATATGGTGAATCACTGGACTGGGTCCGGCAGAAGTCCTTTGAGAATTAAACAGCGCTGGGCTGGTCCTGCCCCCTTTTACTGGTGTTGAACACAAGAAGAAAGCAAAAGAAGCTGTGACCCTGTGTCTCTTGGTCATGGGAACAGCACAAGTTCAGAGACGTCAGAGACAAAGGGCTGGTAGCCGGAATCTCAGTGCTGGCCGTGCTTAGGAGCTTGGCAGGTCTGGTAAAGTCACGGAGTCTCCAGGTTGTGACTTCAGCAGTCTCCCGCCTTAGGCGAGGTCTCAGCTGGCTCCAGGAGCAGGGCTTCAATCTTCCCCAGAATGGAGAGAGGGAACAGACACCCTGGTCCCTCACAGGATCTACCTGGGTCTTCTAGAGGCCACCATAGTGGGGGGTGATCTGAGTGCGCTTTGGTCTGGTGCTGTCATGGATGACTTCAAGGGTTGGACAGAATGCTGCCTTCCACTTCCTGTTTCTGGGATAATTTCCTGTTTCTGTAACACTGTTTCTGGAACAGTGACTCAGGTGGTTACCTTAGGAAAAGGTTTATTTTGGCTCAGACATTTGGAAGCTCCTGTCCGTGCTGGTTGGCACCACTGCCCTTGGCCTGTGTGAAGCAGCACATCATGGAGACAGCAGAGGGTAAAACAAAACCTCTCAACTCAGAGGCAGGAAGTGAGAAAAGAGAAAGAGGACATTGGGTTCCAATATGGCCTCTGAGGCCACGCCCACTTTGACCTCATTTCCTCCCTCACTTCCTGTCTACCCCCAAGGGTTCACCCATCTCCCTCCATAGCATCATGGACAGGGATGACCAAGCCATCAACACTTCAGCCTTGACGGCCACTAATGATGTGTATTGAGTGGCATCACCCATTCACGGTCTCTCTGTCTGTGCATCTGCGCTCTGACTCCTGCTATGACATTTTCTTCACCAGCTGAAGTCTTCATGGTGCCGCCGGCCCACAGTCTTGGTCTTGTCTTGCAGGAGGTAGAGGCGGACCCGGAGGGAGCAGCCCCAGGAACGAGGGCGAGGGCCAGGAAGGTATGTCTGGTGGTTGCCGCCATCTTTGTTTCTGTCTGTCGCACGTGCTGCTGGAACGGCCCCAGGACGCAGTGCTGGAGACCTGGGTTACGGTGTCTGCTTGATCCTGAGTGTGAGGCTGTTGGGGGGGGCGGGCAGGGGATGGAGCTCCGTGGTGGACCCTGTTCCACCCCTCAATACATAAAGCAGGACGGGTTTAATGGGGCTCCAGTCCATTAGTGCAGGGTCGAATGTTGACCCATCTCTTGGCTCTGGGGTTCCTTGGGCTCCCGACACAAAACATGTTCTGTGCTACCTGCCACTCGGGTGTCACACTGGTCCTCTGTCTTTTCCTAAGGCACAAGAGAATAAATAATGATTACAGAAATTCCTTTTAAAAACTAAAATAACAAGCTCGGGCTGGTGGTGTATAGCTGTCATTCCCACACTTTAGGAGGCTGAGGCAGGAGGGACCACAGGTTCAAGCCCTCCCTAAGCAACTTTTGGGAGACACCCGCACAACTCCCAGTGAAAAATGGAAAAAAGTACAGGGGTGGTAATTCTCGTTGAAACTTCACAAGGGCAGTTACCATTGGGAATCTCTTCATTTTCCACACACTCCTCGGATGTGCGTCCCGAGCACGGGCCGTGAGTGCGTTCCTCTGGTTCTCCCCAGATCAACCCCAGGGCGTGGTCCCTGGAATCGTGGGTGCCGTTGTGGTGGCCGTGGCCGGAGCCATTTCCAGCTTTATCGCGTACCAGAAGAAGAAGTTGTGCTTCAAAGAAAACCGTAAGCTGTGACTTGTTCTGTGCATGGCTGGCCGAAATTTGTGCTTTCTTTAAAACCAATGGCAAAGCTCACACAGGCATGGACCAGCGCCTGCTGGCTGACACCCCCCGGACTCACTAACCCCCTGCACTCCCATGTGGAGCTTCTGCCTGAGCGTTGCTTCGCTGTGTTTAATGAAGTGAACATTGCCAATGAGTGACCTCACCGTGGGGGTGTCCTGTCGATAGAGGTGCTTATATTTAAGAAGAAATTAGAGGAAAGGGCACATGGCCTTGAGTCTTCTCAGAATCCTCTCCAGCTTTGCACACTCATCCCACCATCCTGGAAAATTAAAATAGGAACACAGATGTGCAGACTTCCTTTTTCTGGTAGCAGCACATTCCAGCTGGTGCTGGGCAGCTTCTGCACGGGATATAAAACTTAAGGTAGAATTCAGAGAAGGACTCATTTTTAACCATGGCTCTGTAGATGTTGAGATCTCATTCCAAAGTTCTGTGTTATTTAGGGGTGTGTCCAGAGTCAGGAAATCCTGCTGTTTTCTGTGGGGGGTGTGGTTGTTTGTTTGTGCTCTTGTTTTGTTTTGGAGGAATTCCCGCTCTCCTGGAACATGAGTAGCTAGTGTTCATGCATCTCTGGGCTGGTCTCTTCGGACCTTGTCTTGATGCTTTAGTGCCCATGGAGGGAGGTCTGAGCTCTGGTGTTGGGCAGGATCATTTCCCACCGGCATCAGCTCTGGTGGATGCCTGGTTTGGTTTGGTTCCATGGTTTGGTTTGCCAAATTGACAACACCCTGTCTCTGCAGTGGGGGCCTCAGCTTGAGGGCCGGTCATTTTACTCAAGTATTTTCTGTAGATTTTGATCCTTTCCTCTTGGGGTGTATCCTAGCTTGCTATTTATTTATTCAGTTACTGTCTTTTTGAGACAAGGTCTCCCTGTGCAGTTCAGGCTGGCCTTGAGCTCACTCTGTAGCCCAGGCTGGCCTTGAACTCATGGCGACCCTCCAGCCTCAGCCTCCCGAGTGCTGGGATTAGACGCGTGCACCACCGCACCCAGGCTAGTTCTAGTTTGAGGGGAGTCACCGCTCTGACTTTTTGTTGATACGAAGGACGGAAGGGTGGTACAAAGGAAAACAAGAAGGTCACGCCAAGGAAGTGTTCGTGGCCAGCCGGGAAACGCCGGCACCGAAATGCAAATGAAAGGAAGCAAAGGGCCCGGGCACCTCGCAGCTTGGCGTTGTGGCTCCGGGGTCACCTGTGCCCCACATGCCTGGCTGCTTGTGACTCGGTGTCCTGTGTCCACCGCGGGTTCCTGAGCTCGGCCTCCCTGAGTCTCAGCTGCGCCCCCGAGGCCCAGTGTGGCCCGCCTGGCTGCCGGCTGTGGCCTGGCTTCTCCCCGCTGTCCCCGCGCTGTCCCCGCCTGCGGCTCCGTGTCCTGCTCGCCGCCCGCCACCCCCCAGCTCCTCTTTCACTGCGCTCTCCCTCTGTCCGCCCCTTCCAGATGCCCAGGAGACCTAGCTCCCCGCAGAGCGGCGCGCCGGCCCCAGGAGCCTCCTGAAACACGGCCAAGCGGCGGCCTTGGGTCACTCCCTCCTGCCCACCTGCCTTCCTCCGTCTCTCCTTCCCTCCCTGCCTTCCTGCTCCTGGCCCCAGAGACTGGATTCTCCTGGCCACCTTCTGGGTCTTTGTAGGAGGCAGTGTCGGCTAATTTGCCACATTGCCCAGGCTGGACTCGAACTTGAGATCCTCCTGCCTCAGCCTCCCGAGAGGCACTGGGATGGTGGGGGCCACGCACCCCACACACCCGGCTCATTTTCTCTCTCCTGGATGTGAAGAACGCAGCAAGCTTTAGAAAACTTAAGATCTGAACCCGGGGCTGTGCCTGCCCTTCAAAACCTTGTGCTTTGCCTCTTGAACTGGTTTTCTTTGTTTTTTTTTTTGTGTGTGTGTCTGTTTGTTTTGTTTTGTCTTTTTGAGACGGGGTCTCGCTATGCAGTTCAGGCTGGCCTTGAGCTCACTTTGTAACATAGGCTGGTCTCAAACTCAGAACGATCCCCCTGCCTCAGCCTCCCAAAGTGCTGGTATTACAGGCATGCACCACCACACCTGGCCTTCTCCTCTTGAATTTTTATGACCCATTTCTTCCTGGGTTCCCCAGGGGCACTGTCTCCCCTTGTTTCCTGGGTTTATCTAAACAGTGCCAGAAAGTGCAGACCGTTCATTCTTCAGGGCGGCTGCTAATTTGCCAAATTGCCCAGGCTGGACTCAAAACTTGAGATCCTTCACCAACAGTGCAGGTCACCCTTCAAGGGTTCACACGTGGATGGTGGGGTCCTGAGTTCTGCATGTCGTGTCCTAGCCACAACCTCCTCCATCCACTGGCGAACCCCGACATTGTTCTCTGAACACCAGCATCGCCGGCCTATCTTACCTATGCATCCTCCAGCTGGCCAGCCAGTGTCAGAACCACTTTTCTATGTCTTCTTTTTTTTTTTTTTGAGACAGGGTCTCGCTATGCAGTCCAGCCTGGCTTTGAGCTCACTCTGTAGCCCAGGCTGGCCTCCAACTCGAGGTGATCTTCCTGCCTCAGCCTCCCAGGTGCTGGGCTACAGGTGTGTGCTGTCACACCAAGTGGTCTGGCAAGTTTTGAGGCCCAAGCTGACAGGAGTGGGGTGCGTGGTTCCTCGCGTGGAATCTGGGTGGGAAGCTGTTCTCCCCAGGAGTCCCCCGTGTAGGAACCTTTGCCCCCAATGGTTCCCTTTCTTACCAATACACTTGATTGTTTCCAGTGGATTTTTTTCTTCTTTTAGTTTTTTACCTCTTAAATCTGGGGCTCACGCCCCAGTTAGAATATTTTTGCTTTTTATGCAAGTTTAGGATCTGATGTCCCCCAAATTTGCTGTAAAATGTGTCCCATATTAATGATGTACCACCTCCCCTGCTAGCAGCATAAGGGATCATCTTGGTCAACATGCTCACACATTTTTTCCCTTTTTGTAGTATTTGTCTGTCTGTGTCTGTCTGTCTCTGCCTACCTGTCTTTCTACCCATCCATCCATCTCTATCTCTGTTCATCTGTGTATTCACCTGTGTTCCTGTCTGCCATCTCTCCCTTCATGTATTCATCCACAGACCTGTCTCGCATTTGAAGAAGTTTGCCTTCTTAACGCTGGTATTACTTAGTGGTTGGGAAAAGGCATTGCAGACCATTCAGTTCATGCAATACTCAGTACAATGCTTTTTTCTCTTCCCCATAATTAAAAGTTTACACTCTGTACCATATGCCTTTCTTCACCAAGATATTTTAACCACAAACATTGCAATTTTGGAAATAGGGAAGTGAAGTGAGCAGGGGAAACCAGTGACCCCCGTGGGATGGGCTTGCTGGTGCAGCGGGTCGGGTTCCTTCTCCTGCTGAAAGTGTGTAGCTTCTTTGGTCATTTGCAACATTGCAGAAAAGAAATAAACATATTTTGTTTGTGAAGGTTTGTGCACTTTGAGTTCCGCTGGTGTATGCTGTAGGTGGGAAGAGAAGTTACCCTGGGTGGGGGTGTCTTAGTCGTTTTCTTCATTGCTGAGACAGAGTAGCCAACACCCGCATCTCAAAGGAGGCAGGGTTTATTTTGCTCAGTTTGCAGACGGTGCAATCCATGGTCGGCTGCTCTGAGCAGAATCATCATGGCGGCCGAGAAGCCTACAGGAAGGAGAGGCTGGGAAGGGAGATAAACACTTCCGGGTCAAATCCTCTGTGACCTGCCTCTTCCAATAAGCCCCCACCTCTGATCAGCAGGTCACCTGTAACCCCTCACCTACCTTTCAGAGATCCCGGACTGCGTGAGGGTTGGGGTGATATTCAGACATGAAGCACCACAGAGGGAATTCTGACATTTGCTTGCAGCCACGTTTGAAAAAAATTAATGGAAATTTAGAAATCACCAGGAGATGGAGTGCAGGGGGACGCAGGCGGAACCAGCAGGCAGGCTGGGTCCACGGGGTCACCTTGGGCTGTGTGTTGATGTTCCGTTGAGCAGCGCCATCCTTGGTGATTTGTATCTTTGTGCCAACTCTCAAATCGGCATTATGGGGCCAGGTGACAGGAAGCCAGGGCTGGAGGGTGAACAGGAAGAGCGGGGTGGGACGGGGTGCATTTGTCATCCTGGCACTGGGGAGGCTGAGGCAGGAGGATCGCCCTGAGTTCGAGGCCAGCCTGGGCTCTATAGTGAGAACCTTTCTCCTCCATGCCTACCCCCAAAAAGGAAAGAAGAACATTAAGGTAGTAGGCGGCGGGTGGGGGACCCTTGTTCTAGGCTCCAACCCGGTCCTCGTCTCCTGAAATGCAGTGCGTTTATGCGTGGTGGGTTTGGGGAATCCGAGGAGAGGGTGGTGCTTGTTTTGAGAAACATGCACTTCATTAGCCAAGGAGGCCCCTGTGCATGCGCTCAGGTTGGGTAACCGTTCTCTACCACACTTGAGACTGGCAAGGCGTGGGGTTTGAGGTTACTGTTTTTCCACCTGGGGGTACTTTTTCTTGTTTTTAGCAGAGCAAAGCGAAGTTAACTTGGAAAGCTGTCGGACCACCAACACAGAGACGCCCGGTAAGAATCCTGGGGGTGCTGCTGTTGGGAACTATGATTATTTTGTTGTTGTTGTTATTATTGGTACCAGGGACTGAACCCAGGACATTTGCACTGAGCTACATCCCTAGACCTTTTCAAATTTTTTTTTAAAGAAACGGTCTCCACTAAGTCACAGTCGCCTGGGCTGGGCTCCAACTTGCCATCCTCCTGCCTCAGCCTCCCAGAGTGCTGGGAAGACCCATGTGTGTGCTAATCTTAGCTTCAGTGCTTGGAGGTATTCGCTAAGACTTAATTGTGCATAATCCAGCCTTGAACTTTGCACTGAATAAATTCCCACGGGATGCCTGTAGCATGCATTAAGGATTTAAAAATCGGCATTTTTTGGAAATGCACCCTGTCAAGTTTTGGTGTTTTTATTTTAAATAGAATAAAAGTAATCAAAAAGAATTAGACTAGATACAGAATTTCACTGAACGTGATGATAGGAATTCAAGAAAGGTTGTTACGTTGTACGTTGTTGTCTTACAATTAGTTGTAAGCATGCAAAATGGGTCCAAAAAACAAATAAAAAGAAGAACACAAATTAAGTATTACTGCCAGGACTACTTGAAATTGCCAACAAAACAAAACAAAGGCATGGAGATGTGGGCATCTTTGTGTGTGCGCACACGTCTTTGTGTTTGCCGTGTCTGTGGGAGGGTTGGAACCCGCTCACCTGTCTGAGACAAGCCTCATTTACGGACCTGAAGTCCCGTGCCAGACAGATACATTTTTTAATGAAATTTCAAAATCATTTGAGTTCTAAACATAGCATTTTTGAGCAAGCCTTGCTTAGTTTCCCTCCCTTCCTCCCTCCCTCCCTTCCTTCCTTTCAGTGTTCACCTTTGCCCTGCTGTTCTAGGGATTGGTTTTACGGTTACACGTGTTCGACCCCGGTGCCTGCTTCCTCTCAGGGAGTCTGGAGCCTGTGGCGTTAGGAGGGAGGTTTCGCCCCTCAGGGAAACGCTCGGCGTGCGTTGGGCGGACGTGAACCATTTTCCCTTCTCTCTCCGCTTTCTGCGCAGTACAACAAACGCTTCTGGAGAAGTAGGGGGCAGCCTGCGCGGTCCAGCTCGCCAGGAGCTCGCAGCACAGCTGTGACACCTGCCTCAGTTTCCCCAGCAAGAATAGCTGCAAGATGCGGGGACAGAGCACTGAGTCGCGAGACGCCCTGTCCTGGCCCCGAGCCTCCCCCGCCGACCCAGGACGGCGCTGGAGAGGGGCTCCTGGCCCAAGAAGGATGAACCCTGGCCACATCCCATGGAGACTTCCTCTCTGTCCCGGGGTCCAAGGCCCCAGCTCCCGTGGCCCCCGGGGCTGCAGAAGGCCGGGCATGATCCGGTCCCTGATGCGTGAATAGCCGCCCCATCACGGAACCAGACCCAGGTGGGACACGCAGGGCCAGGCACAGAATGGGGACCGATGGAGATTCTGTACACCTGACTCACCTGAAGGAGCACCACGCAGTGGCCGGGCAGCCTCTGCGGGCCTCCCCCTCTCCCTCTCTCCCTTGGGGGCCGGGGGTGCGTTTCCCATTTCAGACTAATAAAAAGAAGCCAGAACCAAGCGCTCCGTACGAATGCATCTGGCTGCCTGAGGAAGAGCGGGGTGTGTGGTTTGCTTGTGTCGGCCATGTGGACCGAGGTCAGTTTCTCTGCCTGCCCCTGCCCGGCACCCACCTTCTCCTCTGAGCCTGGATAGTCCTGGTGTGCAGATCCTCTGCATCGGCAGAAACACACTGGTCCAAAGGGTCCTTGTCCTGTCTGCTTCTCTGCATCTGAGTGCTCCTTTGTGATCAGATACTGTCCCACATTCAGATGCTCCTCTGTGTGGAGATAGTCCTTGGACCCAGGTAATCCTTGGTGTCCACATGCTCTTCTGCACATCCATCCTGCTCTCTGTGTCCCTCTGTGCTGGGACATGCCCCGCTTCCAATACTGCCTTGCAGATACGCTTCTGGACCCAGATCCTCCCTTTGTTCCGATTCTCCTCTGCATCTAGATGCTCCCTGCACCCAGATACTTCTTACATCCAGATAGCCCCTGTATTTAGGTACTCTGTGCATGTCATGCTCCTTGGACACAAGATGTGTCCTCCTCCTACCCAGATACTTCCCCCCCATCAGGATACCTTCCCACAGGGAGATTCTCCCCTAAACGCAGATACTCCCCCACATTGAGATACTCCACTGTATCAAGATGGTCCCAGTCCAGGAGATTCTCTATCCGAGGGCACTCCTGTGCACCTATACATTCCCCTCCCCGTACTCCTCTGCATCCAGACACTGCTTTCATCCAGGTGCTCCAATGGACTCAGGTGCTCTCGTCCACAGAGATGCTCTTCTGCATCAGATACTCCCTTCTAGATACTCTTCTGCAGCCAGATACTTCCCATGCCCAGATTGTCTCTTCCATCCAGGTGCACCCAGCACCCAGGTACTCCAGAGATCTAGATACTTCTCTACCTGGATACTTCCCTCTATCCAGGTACTCCCCTGAACCCAGATGCTCTCCCACAGCCAGATACTCCTCTGTGTGGGAGAAGGTCTCTGAATCCAGGTAATTTTCAATCAGATACCCCCGTGCACCAGATACTCCCCTGTACCAGATACCCCTCTCTCTGTGGGTACTGCCCCTCCCAGATACCCTGGGGAGTAGAGATACGTCTCATAACTGGGTATCCTCACATCCAGACACCCTTGTTAAACCCCAGACTCTAGCTAGAGGCACACGCTCCCCTGCATCCCGGCATGTTGCTAGGTGTCCACACTCCTCCTTTGAGTGTGGGTGCTTCTGCACACCTGGCTATTTCAGGGCTGTAGATCCTCCTCCCGTCCAGGACTTCCCATCTCCAGATTCTTCTCCAAGCGCAGATGCTCCTGGACTCCGTCAGCTCTCCTCGATCACCATGCTTCTGTGGGTTATGCACCACCGGTATTTCTGTCTTTCCAGTTCTTGCTAAAGTGGACTCCTGGGATGGGAGACCCATTTAAGCACCCTGCAAAGTCACCTTGGGAATGTGGGTTTCCTGAGGGAATTCCTGAATCACCTGGAGGCTCAGCTGAAAGCACGTTCTTTCCTGCCATCCACAGTGACATTTCCATGTCCAGGAGCATTTCTTCATGGAGGGCAACTCACTCTTACACAGGGAGGCTCCCAAAGTGTGTGCAATTTTTTTTTTAAGAATTAATTTTACTAGCCCATTTGTGAAATGTGTCATGTTTATGCCCCTTGTGCGGAGTTGGCACATGGACAGAGAACAGCTAAAGTCCTTTCCTTCATCTTCTTTCCCACCCCCCCTCCCTTCTCTCGGCCCCCTTTCCATTTGGGAAAGATCCATCTCAGCTGTCTTTTACGTTGTTCTTTGTACTTTGTGGTTGTCATGCAAACCAAGCGATACTGAAGCTCCTGTATCTGATTTATTTCACTTAATACCATGGTCTCAAGAAGCATTTTCCGGGCTGGGGATATAGCTCAGTGGAATAAGCGCCTGCCTAGCAAGCGCAGGGTTCTGAGTTCGATCCCCAGTACCACAAAAAAAAAACAGCATTTTCCTGCAGACGCCTCAGTCTTATCCTTCTTCATGACTGTAGTACTCCATGGTGTGTAAACACATTTTGTTTATCTGTTCGTCTTGATGGGCAGAGAGGCTGCTTCCAAGATTTAGCTAGTACAAGTTGCACACTGGTGATTATGGGTCATTTGCATATGTGTTAAAAGTTTGGCTAACGTTCTTGGGATTTTCTCATCATATAGGAGAGAACCTTGGTTGTCCAAATAGGGGAGACCTTAATTACCCATCTGCATTCCTTCCCGTGGACACCATGTGAAAGGAGCTGCTAGACCTGTTAGCAGACCCCACGACAAATCCAGTCCTGTGTGGACCTTCCACCTGCCATGCTTTGTGCATGCATGCGTGCATATGTGAAGTCAAAACCAGCCTTCAGTCTGAGCTCCAATCTGAGCCCTTTTTAACATTTTGCTTTGACACGAGATCTCATTAAGTTGCTCATGCTGGGCTCAAACCTGCCATCCTCCTGCCTCAGCCTCCCAAGAGTGCTAGAATCAACATCACATCCATTAAAAGAGATGTTTCTGAGAAGAATCTGAAATGAGCTGCTGTTCCTACTCATTCCTTTCGAGGAGCTGAGGCTGAGGAAATGCTGGCTTCTGCCCTGAACTCTTGGTGGGGCATCGGTGCCGAGCCATCGGACCCAGCCTCTGACTTCCTGTGTGCTCACGATGAAGACCCACTGCCAGGTGTCTGACGCCAGCCCCGCCTTGAGGGCTTAACCAGCAGCGAGGGGCCAAGTGACGTACCTGGCCCTCTTGTGTGTGGCCCAGTTCTGTGCTGCTCACCACCGTAGGAGGTGCCGTGCGAGGTCCCAGACACTCACCTGAGACCACCTTTGAGGGCGGATTCTGCGCAGTGAATGACGTGGCCATGAGCTTTGAAAATGCACACAATTTTTTTCATTGTGGCGTTCTGTGAATACCACTGGCAGTTTCACAAGTGTCAAAATGATTCAGGTATAGAGTGGCATATTGATGTGTGCCTTGGTATCAGCTCTCTGGGAGGCTGAGGCAGGAGGATCGCAGGCTGGAGCCCAGCTTGCCCAACTCTGACTTAGGGAGAACCAGTGTCAAAGTAAAAAATAAATGAAAGAGCTGGGGATCGACCTCAGCGCAAAGGCCCTGGTTCTCATTTTCAATATTTTAAATATATATATATATAACACACACAAGCCAAGTGTGGTGACCCACGCCTCTAATCCCAGCACTCAGGAGGCTGAAGCAGGAGGATCTTTGTGAGTTTGAGACCAGCCTGGGCTACAAAGTGAGCTCAAGGCCAGCCTGAATTGCATAGTGAAACTATATATATAATATATAATATATATATATATTTATATATATATATATATCTCATTGAGCAAAAAGCAGGATGCCAGGATGCCAGAAACATGAGTGTTTTAAAAGTACATCAAAATAAAACTTACCCATAAATCTATGTTTTCAAAAAACAAAAGAGAAGAAAGCCAAATCTATGCTTTCTAGAAATGTGTCAAAATTAGGTAGGATGGGGGCTGGGGATATAGCTCAGTGGAATAAGCGCTTGCCTAGCAAGCGCAGGGTCCTGAGTTCGATCCCCAGTACCGCAAAAAAAAAAAAAAAAAAATTAGGTAGGATGTTTTTCTCTACAGAGGACTGGATAACCATCTTTGTGGAAGGTACTTTCATTTTGTAGTGGCATCAAAATAAAAATGATGTTGTCAAAGGTGGAGTTTGAACAACATGGATCAGGGGGTCATTAAATAACCTTGGCAAAAACAAGCGCATTGCGTCAGTATTTTGGAACTCCTGCATGAAGGAAAGTACTCGGGCTCTGGAAAATCAGGGTAAAAGGTTCATTCGAGGGTAAAGAAAATCACGAGGTTTTGCAGGACAGTGACAGTGAAGGCCCGTGCTGAAAAGTGGTGTTTGTCTTGCGCTTTGACCTGTGTCTTCTGGGAGAGGTTGAGACTGGGGTGAACTGTCAGAGCCGTAGCCCTGCTGGAAACCGCCAGATGGGGCTTTGCTGCACCTTCATACGTATTCGTGGTCATTTCCTTACTGATCTGCAGCAACTCTTCACACGTTGACTATAGGTCCCTTTGAGCTGGGCGTGGTGGCACATGCCTGAAATCCTAGCACTGTGGGGAGACTGAGGCCCGAGGACCTTGATTTCAAGGCCACCCTGGGCTCCATAGTGAGACACTGTCTCCCAACATAAGCAAAGACAAAAAAAATCACAGCTGACAAACAGGAAATAGAAAAAGAGAGAAGGAAAGGAATTTTAAAAGAAAAATCCCCTTTCATCTTAGCAAGGATGGGTCCATGTGATTGTTCAATTTATTGCAGTCTTTTGAATTGCTCATATTTTCCTCCTGTTTCACTTTTTATTGATTTTATGTTGGGGAATTTTGTAGTGGTCTCCAGACTTTCTGCTACATGTAGAAAATCTTTTCCACCCGGGAATCAGGTTAAAAATGCCTCTTTTCTCACCCCTCTGTGGGTATCGTCTGTCTCGTTTGTGACACTGGGGGTAGAAAGCAGAGCCTTGGCGCTGAACAACATCCCCAGCCTTGTTTTTTATTTTGGTACAGGGTGTTGCTAAGTTGCTAAATGCTCAGGCTGGGCTTCAACTTGAGACCCTCCTGCCTCAGGCTGCCCGATGGAAATGTGCATTTTCTTCCTTCCCTGTTTGGAATCCAGCCTACGTCTCCCGCTAAATCCCTGGACCGCCCTGCTCATAGCTGGAATGACGCCTAGCGGCTTCCGGTACCACAGGTCGACCAAGGTGGATTGCAGCGTTGAACTTTTCCCAGAATTTTCTAGAGTCAGCATTTTTTAGAGTCAGCTCTCCCGTGGTGACAAAACTCTCGGGAGTATTTTAGCCAGGCTAGCATTCAACGCACAGATTAATTTGCGTAGCGGGATCTGTTCAAGGAGGTAAATTCTGTCCACCAGCTTGATTTTTCTCTATATGCGTGGATTGTATTTGCATGTTTCCATATTGACAGGCAGTTCTGTTAATTTCTGTGAAAACACGACCAAAAGGAGAGGCTCATTCTCTGGCCTACCGACCTGCTGAATTTTCTTGGACACACACAGACACACACAGGTGACTACAACACGTTTCCATGTTTTTACTGCGGCATTCTGCAAGGGTGACCACAGGGCCTTCCACTCTGCCATATCAAAGTGGTGAGTTAAATACAGTTTTATGCACAATATAGTAGGTAAAATATGTATAGAGTCATTCTACCTTTTGTTTTCACAGGCAGGGTCTTGCTATGGAGTCCAGGCTGAACTTGAGCTCACTCTGTAGCCCAGGCTGGCCTCGAACTCACTGCACCGTCCTGCCTCAGCCTCCTGAGTGCTGGGACTAAGGCTGTGTGCCAGCAAAACTGCTCACTGAGTCATTTATAAGTGGCCGGTGCCATGAGACCTCCAGCCAGCCACCATCTTACGGGTATGGCCTGGCACCTTGCCCAGCACAGCTAGGTGTCAAGGCAGTCCATCTGTTAGTCACTCAGGACCCATTATGCCCTGGGCTTAGATATTGGGCCACAGCGCGTGTGGCTCTCAGGACACCCTGAAGTGTTTGCTCTCTGGCGTTGCACAGGTTTCCCGAGAGCTTGCATCTGAGCTTATTGCTGCTGCTGCAGCTTGGGGGACGTCAGAAGTGTCTGTGATCTCCCTTCCGGGGGTGAACCATGTCAGAGTGGCCGCCCCGGGGCCTGTCTGTACACAGGCTGCTCCTGCTCACGGCGCTCCATGCCCACGAGGAGGAATTTCTTCTCTGCTCACACAGAGACCAGGAGTCTGCGGCAGGCGTGGGCCAAGCACCCCAAGCCCTGCAGAGAGCCGTCCACAGCCTCTGCTGGATACTGGGGCTGCTGACTTGGCCCCCTCTCCCTCTAGTCCCCACGCGTCTCCCGCATGCACGTCTGGGCCCCATGTCCACCCTGTTTGTAGGACGCCCAGCCTTCTGGTCCACAGCTCTGCCCCTGCCTTGCGAGTCTTCAGTGAGTCACTCTGCAGTGAGGCTGGCCCCAAAGGCGGCCTCGGGGGCTCAGGGCTGGAAGGCGCTTGTGGCCTCAGGCCAGCTCCCCTCTGAGCGCCGAGCTCTGGGGTCCAGGCAGGTCACAGCGGGTCAGGGCGCCATGCAGGATGCGTCCTCCCCAGCGCAGCAGCTGCTCTCAAGAACCGAGCCAGGCACAGCCTGCAGCGAACTCAAAGACGGGCCCAGAGCTGCTCCCCTAAACTCATGCACACTTTCACACAAGCAGTGCACACACACACGCGTGCACGCACATGTTATGGTTTGTGTCTGGGTGTCCGCCAAAAACCTCAAGCAGCCACGGGGCGGCTTCTAGAGTTTATGATTGATTTGTGCTCCCCTGCCGGGGTTCTGGGTGTGAGTGCTGCCCGCACTGGGGTGGGAGCCTGCGTGCAATCTAGGGGAGGGAAGGACACTGCTCACTCTGTCTGCTGCGCTTCCTGTTTTCTCTTGTAGCCTTGCCGTCTTCTGCGGCCGTGAGCTGTTGCCCTCTGCATGTGCCGCTCAGCCGAGGATGGACTGAAACCTCCAGACTGTGAGCTAAATAAACCTCTCCTTAATTCCGGGTGTCAGGTGTTTTGTCTCCGCAACGAGAGAAAAGTAACCAAGACATACGCATGTATTCACATATATGCACGCACACACGCACAGGTCCTCGCTCATACACGCATAGGCAACACACACAGACGTGTGCATGGAGACACGGACTCACACACACAGGCGAGCACACGTAGACAAACCATTGTCTGGTGGGGTCGAGGGCCCGTGGGACCAGCGTCAGACAGCCTGTCTCTCCCTTGGAGAATGACTTCCCTGCTTTGCAGATTCCAGTCGTGTGGAAGGTTTTGGGACGCATCTGTCAGGAGCAGGGAAGGCTTCAGCGGTAGCAATGTTAGGCGTCAGGAGCGGGGGCAGGCGCCCAGAGAAACACCACGTGGCCTGAGCCGTGGGGCGTGGACTTCGGGCTGTCTTCAAGATGCAGAGCTGGGGTGTGGATCCCTCTGGTCTTCGGGGTCAGCCTTTGGTGAGTGGGAACCTTTCGTGGATGTGTGGCGGGGATCGGTGACCCCACACGGATGTGCAAGCGCCACACGGCACCTCAGGGAGAAAGAACAGGAACCACGGGAACCTCGGAGCCACCATCCGAGCCGCATGCCTGGATCCCTTCCGCAGAGAGGTTTCGGATGGAGGAGGAGAATTCTGAGAGCAACGTGAAAATCCGCTTAGTGCTCACTATTTCTCTTCATAGTGCTAAGTTTTTCCTTTTTTGAGTAGGAAGGTGTCAAAGGGGAACATTTTTTCCTAATCCAAATTCTATTTGTTGAAAAGGTTTCAACAAACTGTAACAGTGAAGTAAAAGTATGCGTAGTTCTGGCTGTGTTGATGGCTGTGAAATACCACTGTACCCCAGCAATGACTGTAGTTGGGTGAAGATTGTCATTTGGGGGCCGAGACTGGGGATTATTTTAAGTGCTGGGAGAGAAATATTTTCACTGGAGCGGTTGTGCTTTCCTTTGTTTCAAAGAAAGGAAGCAGTGTTAGTTCCCCGAGGTTTTAAATTTTAAAAAATGTATTAGAGCGAGATTCATAGCCACGAATCCCCTCAGAATCCTTCCTGGCTTTGCGCACACTCACCTCACTGACCTGGCCGCTTTCTGCAGCAGCTCTGGAGCCCTCTTTCCTGAGGGCCTTTCCCAGGTGGATCGAAAACTCGGTGAATGCTGCTGCTGAGCAGCGTCCAGCAGAAAGGCAGCTCGGAAACACACGACACTCTGTCCTAGTTCACCCTAGTCACCAGATGTGGCACCGTGTGACCTCTGGCTCCTCCGCAAGGTCACTATAACAGGAAAGGCCAACATGTTGAGTTCATTCAGGACATCTAGGCGGCCAGGACAGCGCAGCTAAAGACCCTCGGGGAAGAGGACTCCAGAGCTGCTGCAGAAAGCGGCCAGGATGGTGGGAAGAGTGCGCGCCAAGCCGGGGAGGATCCTGGGGGGATTCGTGGCCCTGTGTCTGTTACTGTAATGCTCTTCTAATTGAGACCTTCACTGTATTTTTGATGACACCTCACACATGAGTTTTGCTTGGTGTGCACGGGGAATTACTTCCAGGACCCTCAGAGGTGCGAAGATCCGTGGCTCCTGAGTTCCTTCATCTAAAATGGCAGAAGGCTGCAAAGGTGCCACACCCAGTTTCTCATACACTTTTCCTCTGGCCAGACGAGACAGATGGACGGAAACACAGAAACAAATGGTATTCTGGCCTCTGTCTCACATGGACATTAGTCCCAGTATGTCGGATGCACCTCCAAGAGGATCCCTTCTCTGATGGTGCCCTGTGATGTGTCAGATTGACCTCATTAAGAACAACTAGCCCAGGAGCAAAACTGGAGGTGTGTCTGTGGATGATTGACAGATAGGCGGTCTTTTTAGGCTTCCAGTAAGACTCATGGGAGACTCTTCTCCTGGGTCCTCCACCTGCCCAGGTGTGGGTGCCATTTTGGATTCTCCTGCATATTTTCATATTCATTCTGTTTCTCTGGAAAACCCTAATACACCCCCTAATCCCAATCTAATCCCCTTAAAGGCCCCCCCTCCATGCACCCTCACCCTGGATGCTAGGTCTTTTACATGTGAATTTTGGGGCATGTGCAGATTTGGTCCATAAGTACTGACAGTGTGCATGGTGCCCCCAGATCTCAGTCCGTCCTTCCTCTTTCCATCACCCTAGATCTCCCTCAGGCCATGCCCTTGCCTTCTGCCTGGTCATCATGGGTCTAATCATCATGGGCCCTGTGTTTTACAGAACCCCTCTGTGGGTTCAGCTGAGTTCACAACCTGCCCGGAACCCTCTGGACCTATGTAGCGTGGGGGCCCCACCTCCTATAGTAATACTGCACATTGTCTGGGTTCACGGCATGCATCTCCCTCTTATCTCTGTAAACATGTTTTTGTTCCTCACCGTTGTACACCTGGCATCCAGCATGTAGGGATCAGAACAGGTGTGCCTTGAATGTTTGTTGAATGACTGCGTGAACTCACTCGATATGGCACACGGAAGCAGCAAAATCCCTGAAATTTACCAACTGGAGGGCTTCTGGTGCCCTCTAATGTAGCCCTGTCCTTCTTCAGGATACTTGTTTTGCCATCCACAGAGGCGATTGAAACCAGTGACCGTCAACAGCTCTCTGAAGTCAGAAGTTGCCGTGGGTGAGTTCCCCTCTCTGTGAGCTGGGTACTTCTTGTCTCTGGGCAGCTTTCAAGGGGCCCTGAGATCCCTGGGCTTTGGAGGGGCTGCAGCTCCGATGCCCATCGCGGGCACTGTCGCCCGGTCACGTGCCTGCATCCAGCTCCCCAGGCTGCCCATTGGCGCCAGGGAAGCACCTGCCTGTTCTTTGTGCAGCCCAGAGCTGGCGGGGAAGCTTCGGAGCTTGCACGCCCCCGCCCAACAGGCTCCTTGTTGCAGCTTGGGCTGCTCTGTCGGCAGCAGAGGGACGAGCCGCGCGTGGCCCCGACTCCCCACCTACACACTTCTCCTGGCTCGCAGCCTGCTGGCCGGGCTCCCGTGCCTACTGTGGGAGCAGTGGGCGATGGAGTCGCGGTGGGGACTCCCCTGCCTCACGCTGCTGTGTGTCCTCACTCTGGCCGCAGGTAAGAGAGGTTTGGGGGGAAAATTCATGCTGTGGCTGTGAGCTTCTCGCTTGCGCGTTCCACAGAGCCCTTCCAGCTGGGTATGGCAGCTCACACCTGTGATCCCAGCACTCAGGAGGCTGAGGCAGGAGGATCACCAGGAGTTCGAGGGCAGCCTGGGCTCCATAGTGAGTTCAAGGCCTGTCCAAACTCCATAGCAAGACCCTGTCTCAAAAAACAAAAACAAAACCCTTCCAGAAGAGTGTCCAAGAAGTCAGGGATTACAGTGTGCTGGATGGGGCGGGCTGGGACCCAGCACAGCACCTGCTGGGTGGAGAGGGAGGAAAAACGTCCTGGGTCGGGGTCTGGGATTCCCAGGGGAGAAGCTTCGGCTAATTAGCGCCGAGGAGCTGCGTTTTACAGGTTTGCTCTCTGCGCACACCACGCCCGCTTCAATGTGGCTTGTTTTAATTCTGCGATTTTAGGATAAACTCTGGCTTAAGTGTGTTTTTAAAATATTAGTTATTGGTCTATGATATTTAGGAACCAGAAAGAAAAGGAGAAAGTGTGTGTGTGTGTGTGTGTGTGTGTGTGTGTGTGTGTCAGAGTGGGGGGGGGGTCAGGGATTGGAGCCAAAGTGTCTGCACTGAGCTCCAAGCCCAGGCTTTCCCTATTTATTTTGACACAGGGTCTCCCTATGTCACCAAATTGCCCAGGCCGGGTTCTTTCTTGCGATCCTCCTGCCTCAGCCTCCTGGAGTGCTGGATTGATAGGCGTGTGCCACCACGCTCGGCTCAGAAATGAGCTTGGAAATGTTTATGTCCAAATGGTAAAAATGAAGATGACATGGACTTTCATTTCGTGGGGCCGGCTTACCATCGACTGGGCTCACGCGACAGGCAGCCAGGTTTGGATTTTGAACCCTCCTCTGTAGACACGTTTGTGCAAATTGAAATCATCTGAATTGCTCAGGCCTAGTATGAAATGGCAGCCGTGTGGCTGAGACTCTGGGATCAGGGCTTGTGTTTTGGTAAGGGGACCTGGAGAAGGGCCTAAAATATACCGGGTGAATGGTAGGGTTTGCGAGGAATGGAAAAAGGCTCTTTGGTTGCTGCCTTGTGACTCCAGACATTGCGAGATCCAGGCCAATTTCAAGAGTGTCAGGATGAAGAAGATTCCTTTAGGTGTGTCCGTACCGGCTTTTCTGGTTTGTCCTGTCCGCTGAGCAGGAGATTACTAGGGTAGCAGCCAAGTGTTTATGGGAAGGTGAGGTGTCCAGGTGGGTCCTGATGTTCAGAGCGCAGGATCTCGAGTCCCTGTCACCTTTACACCTTAGCTCCTGCGTGGACGTGCTTTTATTTTAGAGCGGTTTTACATTGGCAGCAAAACTGAGCTGCAAATGTTTCTCACAACAGCAGAACCCGCCCGGGGCTGGTCCTGGACCGTGTCTAACCGGCCCAGGCAGTCAGGGATGGCAGCACTTCCTGGGCTCTCCATGCGCACCCATTTATTGCTCTTTGCTCTGTCCTCCTGGGACAGGCTTCAAGCTTCGTCCAGTTTCACAGATGGGCGAACAGGCACAGAGAGGCTCTACCCTGAGGAGAAGGGCGCTCTTCAAGCCCAGGACCTTGGGCTTGCTAGGCAGATGCTCAATGAAAGAATGACATAGTTTGTATTAAACAGCAAAAACAATAATAACCTTCCTGTTATCGGGATAAGACACCTGACACTCCCAACTTAGACGAGAGTTACTTTGGCTCTTCGAGGCAGAGGGTGCGGTCCATGGTCGGCGGCTCTGGTGGGTGGGTCTGGGGGTGGAAAGACGCTCCCATCATGGTGGCCAGGAAGCAGAGAGGGGGACAGAGGTGGAGAGGAAGGGGGAGGGGCCAGCCAGAGCCCACAGGGCGCCACTCTCCGGCCCACACCCTTCTCCCGGGCGTCGTTGCAAATGAGCACTCAGCTCTGAGCGCACCGTCCATGCTGCGCTCGCAGCCCTTGTGGTGGACCTGCCCGTGTCCTGCCTCTCACACAGTGGTGCTGAGGACCAAGTTCCCTACACAGACACGTGGGGCCATTTGGGGACCTTATTCGAGCCCGCGTTCCTGGCAGGGACTTGTCTCCCAGGTCTTGCCGTCAGACACACTCCATTGAGGGCCCCTACAGCACGCTCTCTTGGCCATTGCACGCTGCGATTCCCCGTCTCCGATGTGCAGGGGACCATGGGGGAGAGGTGGGCGCACTTGGGGCCAGGACACCTCCAGCGCCAGCAAGGTGAGATCAAGACTTTGGTGGGGGGTGATGAACAAGCACCCCGGCTGTCTCCGCTGCCCTGGTGTCCGGAGTCTGCCGGTTGGCACACGGAGGGGGTTTGGGGAGCTTCGGGCACGCGGCGTATGGAGCTGGGGCTCCGGGTCACTGTCCTGCAGCCCCCAGGACAGCCCCATCGAGACGGTGTTCAGGGCTCACAGGGAGCGGTGAGGGCTGGAGCCCCTGCGTGTGTGTTGGTGTGTCCGCAGGCTTAGCACTGGTCTGCCAAGCGTCACTGTCATCTGCCCACGTGCGGTCGGTTTGTCATGTGTAGGTGTTCTGCCTGCTTTCGCCTGACTGTCTGGCTGCCTATCTATCTATCTATGTAGGTATCATCAGCCTGTTACCAGGCACTTTCCACCTCTCAGCCAAGCTGTGTAGCCGTCTCGATGAGCTGCTACATTTCACCCGTCAGTCAGCTGGGCTAGATAGAGGCTGTAGGGCACAGGGTCTTCATCTGGTTACTAGGTTTCGTTTAGTTACTAGGTTTCTCTCTGTCTATCCACCCACGCACCCTTCCGCCCATCCACGGTCTACCCGCCCACCACCCATCCATCCACCCACCCATCCATGTATCTATCTTTCATCACCAGTCTGTCTCAGGGGCTTACATCCTCGGAACGATTCTGTCCTGTAGGACATACTCTGCAACATCTTCAGACACTTCCTGTTGTCACCCTGGGCTGGGCTGCTCCTTGCCCTGGAGGTGGAACCCAGAGATGCCGCTCTGCATCCCCTGGTGACCAGCACAGCCCACGGAGAACCACCGGCCCCTGAGGTCACGAGCGCACGGGTGGAAACTGGGCAGAAGATGACCTCTCACCCAGGAAGGAGTGTTGGTTGGGGTCTCACTGCACAACAGTAGGAACAGGAGCTGCTGGAACATCCCATCTCCAAGTCCCCCTGTGAATGGTCTCAGGCTGCCTCTCCTGCAGGAGGGACTTTGGCCACGTGGCACACACACCTGCATCTTGTGGAGTATCTGTTTCTTGCTGGTGAGCTCGGTGGCCCTGTGCTACAGCCTTTTGGGGGTGAGGCTGCCTTTGTGGCCGTCACAGGTCTGAGAAACTGTGTAGCACTAGAGGGGCAGGGAGAGGGAGGCAGAGCTGTTTGCTCTCCCCACACGGAGAGCTTGTCTAAGATGATTCCTGTTGGTGGCCTCGCCATCTGGTTGCCAGGCGTGTCATCCCCAAGACATGCAGTGGTAACCCTTGGAGTGGCCTCCTCTTTTATTAGTAAGAAGATTTGTCAAATAATGGGAAATAGAAATGCTGCTGAACTTGGCTCTTTCCCCTTCTAGGTATCTTCCAAAGAGTTCAAGGCATGATATCACAGGGATTCATGCCCAACTCTTAATAACTAAATCTTGGAACTGGCCGATGCAGATGTCCTTCAGCAAAGAAATAGATAAAGGAAGTGTGTTTACACACAACAGAGTACTATGCAGCCATGAAAAAGGATAAACTTGAGTGACGTGTGGGAAAATGTGTGCACCTTGAGATCATACTGTCAAGTGAAAGGAATCAGACACACAAGCATTACATCAGTGTCTCTTATGTGAGAAACACAAGTGAATAAAGAACAAAATTAAAGACAACTTGTAGGAAACAGGCCGAAGATGGATGGGGGGAAGGGAAAGACATAAAAAGAATGTCGCTGTGTTCCGCCTATGCACAGACTCCCTGTGGCAAATGTGATCACGATGTCCTCTCTATGTGGACACACAAAAATAAACTTTTTTCCAGCTTTAAAATCAGTGTTCAAAGCACTGACTGCTGGTGGCTTTGATGTCACCGCACAGCCTCTTGAAGTCAGGTGAATCCCCACTCCAGTTTTCCCAAGGGCTCTCCTTCTGGTCACGTTTGCTTTGCTGTCCCGGTTATAGCCTGAGCTAGAGACAGGGCAGCGGTCCAGCCAGGCTGGTGGGCACCCGTGAGCATCGGGGTAGCCCCAAGCTGCACGAAAGTGGGGAGGCCCTGTTGTCTGAGCTGAGCCCTGCGGGTGCTGGTGCTGCCTATTCCTTTCTCCTGAGCCTTGCAGGTTGGGTCCCCCAGTCTAGGATTATCTACGGCATCTGAAGCAGCCACTGAGTACCCAGAGGTGCCACCCCTTTAGATCTGTGGGTGCTGGTGATGCGGAACAGGAAAGGGGTCTTGAACTTGCAGAGCAGGAGGAGTCAATGTCACGTGTTTGGTGGTTTCGCAGAACTCCCTTGGTGTGCGGCAGTTTTGCAGGAGGCGGATTCGTTCTGTCAGTCAGCAGGATGGTGAGAAGTTGGAGCCATTTATTTGTTTAGGGGTTGTAAACCGACCGTGGGTGTGCAGCTCAGCGGGGCTCAGCGCTGGGGCATACTATGAGACCTTCATCACTGGGAACGTCATCGCTGTACACATCCTAGAGCATTGGTCAGTCATGCATGCAAGGGATGTGGTGAGCTTGGGAGGGAGGTACATGTCCAGAATCTCAGGTACTTGGGAGGCTGAGGCAGGAGGATCTCAAGGTCAGAGCCAGCCTGAGTAACTGAGTGCCACACCCTGTATCAAGGTAAAAAATTCAGAAAAGCACTGGGGATGCAGCTCAGTGATAGTAATGTGTCTGCCTAGCATGCGTAAGCCTCTGGGTGCCATCCCAGAAATCTACAAAATGAGAGAGAGAGAGAAAGAGAGGGAGGGAGGGAGACAGAGACAGCTGCAAAAGAGAACTTTGTCTCCTAGAAGTGAAAAGGCCCAGACAACAGAGAAGGACGTTTGTCAAAGGAAGACACACGCCCAAGGCATAGGTGAAAGGCAGTCAACGTCATTTCTGTGAAGAACGTGGAAAATCAGAAAGTTTAAGCAGAGACCACTTCACATCCATCGGGATGGCCTTTGTGAAGGCAAAAGATTTTAAAAGAAGAACAAGTTCTCGTGGTTTATGTTGATGGGCCGCTGGATTGCCTGAGAGATGCCCAGGGGCTTTGTGAATCTCCGTTCTGGATGCGTCTGGGTGCAAGGAAGACACACGCCCAAGGCATAGGTGAAAGGCAGTCAACGTCATTTCTGTGAAGAACGTGGAAAATCAGAAAGTTTAAGCAGAGACCACTTCACATCCATGGGGATGGCCATTGTGAAGGCAAAAGATTTTAAAAGAAGAACAAGTTCTTGTGGCTTATGTTGATGGGCCGCTGGATTGCCTGAGAGACGCCCAGGGGCTTTGTGAATCTCCGTTCTGGGTGCGTCTGGGTGCATCTGGGTGGATCTGGAGGTGTGATCTCGAGTCTGCACCTGGTTCCCAGCGCCTTCCTTGGGGCGGGTGCCCAGCATTTCACCCCAGCGGTGTGAAAGGTACTGAATCTCATGCCCTTTAGGGTCTAGGCGTGTTGCGCTAGCAACCCCCAGGCTGGCGGCGTTCTCCTACGGGCCTAGGACTCCACAAGTCACCCATCTCTAAACAGTTTTTCCAGAGAGGCCCTCTGGGCTCACCCGAGCTCAGGAGCACAGTCTTGGAGACCAAGGATGTGGAGGGTGCGTGGGCCCGGGTAGCACAGCCGCTGTGGGGGTCTCCAGTTGTGGCGGAGACAAAGGAGAAGCCCACTCTCTGTTTAGCCATGTGTCTCTTCTTTCCTTCCATCTATTTTTCGTTTTTTTATTTATTCACTTTTGAGCCAGAGTCTCAGTAGGTAGCCCAGGCTGGCCTCAAAGTCCCAGCGATCCTCCTGCCTCAGCCTCCCAAGTGCTGGGATCACAGGCGTGTGTACCACACTGTGTAGTTTTCTTTTAAACAGTTGAAGCAGGTTCGTCGGATGGCTTAACGATTTACTTGAAGAAAGCGCAGGTCTACTGACCTCTGGGGCCTCACTGTGGACTCGCAGACTCCTCTCCTTGGTGAAGTTTGTCAAGGTCACATATGAGTCCGGGCTGAAGAGAGAATCCTCTTGAGTGACCCCAGCTCACCTCGCCGAGGCTGGCTTGGATTAACCCCTGCTGCCTGGGAAACCCTCACAACCCTGTGTAAAGCAACGGGAAGCCACGGCTGAGGGAAGGGCAGATGTTTCTCCAGGGTTTGACAAACACAATAGCCTGGCCATGTGTTTGCCGTGCAGCAGTTGCGCTAGACTGGAATTCAATTCCGCGGCCCCGCTCTGCTCCGAGCCATTGCTTTAGAAAGACCGTGTGTGCGTGTTTATTCCCTTGCCCCCTGTTTCTCTCAGAGCCTGCCGTGTTTACAGGGCAGCAGAGTCGTGTTTCGCTCCCGCTGGGGCGGTGGGGCGGGCTAATCTTTTCCCGTAAGCATCTACTGTAGCTCCCCATTACTATTATTATGCAAACATCTCTGCGCTTTGCTTTGCAGAACTGGTCCTTGCTCTGCTGGCGCTGGGGTTTGCCGAAAGGCAAGGGTTTCAGGGCACAGCACGCTGCAGCAGAGGCAGTCTTGGGGACTGGACCCGGACATAGGAAGGATTTGGTTACAGCAGGCAGAGGCGCATGCCCGCGGGTCTCAGCGCCCTGAAGGACTCGTCTTGGAGACATCTTTTTTGGGCTGAGCCACAGAAGCTTGGCTCCTCCACCCGCAGCAGGAAGAGGTTTACGCCCATCTCCCTGAGGGACCCACAAGAACCCGAGGTGTGCTCTCTGTGTTCCAGCTGTGTAGGGATCTCGGAACGCGAGGGCCTGGTTATGAGCCACCACGGAGAGCACGCCAAGCCAAAGAAAAGCAGATGAGCAACAGGCATCTGTCCCAGCCCGCGCCTGCTCTGTGTGGAAAATAACAGCACCGTGCACGGGGCTATCCTGAGATCTGAAGCCCTTAGGGGTCCTGGCACCAGCCCGCTGGGCCCCGCTGTGGAGAATGTGGGCCCCTATGCCCTGGAGCAAATTCCTGCCCCTCCGTAGGATGACAAAGGCCCTTACAATCCCGGGCTGCCTGGTTCTGGCTGCTGTCCACCCCGCCCGGGTTCCTATAACAGCTCTTTGTGAGACCCACCCCGTCCCACGTCTGTGAGTTCCTGCCTGTGTGCAAGTCACAAGACCATGCAGACCCTGAACACCGAACCTCAGACTCCCCCCACTTCCTTCGCGTCAGGCCTCCAGGCCCAGCCGCAGGAAGTCAAAGCTGCAAGGGGCTGCTACAAGGGGAAATTGGAACCAAGGGTGGAGGCTTCTGTCTGTCACATTCCAGGAGGCTGAGGCAGGAGATTGCAAGTACTAGGCCAGCCTGCAGAACTAGTAACTTGGCCTGACTCTGTCCCAAGATAAAAATTAAAGAAGGGGCTGGGGGTGAAGCTCAGTGGGAAAGCCTCAGGTTCAACCTCCAGCACCTCATAAAAGAAAACAAAAAAACTAGGGGTACAGAACTGCTCAGTTCCAAAGCGAGCCTCGCTACCCCTTGTTCCTGCTGCATGGAAGCTGCCTGGGGTCCTGCTCCATGTTGGACAGCGCTGGGAAGACTTGGAGTGTGGAGTGATGGCAGGCATTTGCAAAGGGGAGGGGCATTCACATTCACAAGCTTTGTGTGTGTGTGGGTGAGAAGCTCACTTTGGGCCATGAGCTGGTATCGGAGGCATGGAAAGCATGTGCGCATGCACACACACACACACATAAGTGGGTCATCCTGAAGGAATTCAGGGCACCCCTACCTCATCCAATCTGGAGGAATTCTGGAAGCTGGCATCACTTCCTGTCCAGAGGAATTCAGGAATTGACATCACTTCCTACCTGGAGCAATCCAGGAAATGACATCACTTCCTGTCTGAGGAAATCACAAAGTGATGTCACTTTCTGCCTAGTAGGGCCTACTGAACTGTGCATTTGGCCCAAGAGCTGTAGTGAGAAGAAAGGACCTGGGTGGTGCTTTCCGCAGCAGCTCTGGAGTCCTCTTTCCCGAGTGTCTTTCCCAGGTGTGATAACTGTGTTGCGTCCACTCACGACATTCAGGTGGCCAGGAAAGCGCAGTTAAAGAGCCTCAGGAAAGGGGACCGCAGAGCTGCTGTGGAAAGCGGCCAGGACGGTGGGAAGAGTGCGTGCCAAGACGGGGAGGGTTTTGAGAGGATTCGTGGTGATGTGGTTTTCACTGTCATAGGTTCTAAAACTTTAAACATTTACCATAGTTTTTGATGCTGCCTTGCATGATACCTAATTTAGTGCGAATGCTGTGTAAATAATTGTATCACTTCAGAAACGGTGGGAAGAAAACAGTTTCTGCGTGCTCTGGGCAGATGGGCTCTCTCTCTTTAAATATCGTTGGCATGTGCTTGGTTGCTTGCGTGTCTTTTGCTCAGTAACAAGAGAGAGCAGAGCTGGGAGGAAGCTGCGTCCTGCGCAGGCCACAGATGCAGGCCCTGCCAGGCACCTCTGTTAGGGGCTCAGCTCTGCTGTCAAAGTTGGGGTCAGGCTGTGGATTGGGGCTGGGGAGACCAGAGGAACACCCAGAGCAGGCAGCCAGGTGGAGATGCACAGGAGGCTTTTGTCCGATTCCCTCGTCCCTGCTCGTGCTGAGAGTTTGAAAAAAAAGAGTTTGTTCTTTGTTTCCCACAGGTCAAAGAGACTTTGACTTGGCTGACGCTCTGGATGACCCTGGTGAGTGACCGGACTGTGGGGGCAGCGCTGGCGCGCAGCAGGGCATCGTCATGATGGCTTCGGGGTCGGGCGGGGCACATCTGGGGAGTCCGTGGGGTGGGGTGGGGTGTCTGTGCCTCGCACACCCTCAGACTCTCAGCCACGTGTTTGCTGGAGGTCGCCAGCGCCTCATTGCTGAGTGGGTCCCTGCTGGGAGCCGGCAGCTTGGGGTTGCGGGCCTTGGATTTTCCTTCTCATCTTCTCTGGGCCCCAGCTTTGCTGCACTAAGATGCGGACACAGTCCAGCCACCTCCCCAGGTGGGGCGGTAGCCCCAGCCTGGGGACTCCTGGGCCATTCACACTCACGGGGTGGTGTGCATAGTGCTCAATGTGCTGAGGACCCCGGTGACCCCAAGTCTGGGTTTTCACCAGGTTTCGGGGCTGTTTGGCATTGACCAGAAAGCTGGTGATTGACTTCCTTCCTGGAGAGGAGGAAGGAAAGGAGGGAGGGAGGAAGGGAGGGAGGGAGGGAGGGAGGGAAGGAGACAACAGTGTGGAAAACCCCACCATCCGCCTTGTCTGGCCCCTCCCCTTGTGGTGCCCAAACTGCTCTGTGAACTCCACTACCCCACACCCACATCCTGCAGTTGCTCCCTTACAAGTCAGACCCTGGGTCACTTCGTCCACCATGCCATTATCCAGATCCACCCATTTTATTGACAATGAGAGGTTTTCATTGTTCGTGGCTATGTAATACTCCATCACACATATAGAGCATATTCTGTGTATTCGGTCATCTTGGTGCCATTAAGGGCTATTGCTTTGCCATTTTCTTTTCATTTTTAAAAATTAGGAGCCTTTATCAGAGTTGCCAGTGTGTCTGTGGTGCTAATTGGGTTTGCTTTCTTTCTTAACTCACAGAACCCACCAAAAAGCCAAGCTCAGGTAAGTGACTATGGGTCGCCTGCCTGTCAGGCACCTGTAGACCCTGCTGCCTTTTCAGGGCTTGGTGGGGTTGTTTTTGGGGATTGGGACTGCATTATGCAGGGGCGAGACACAGGCTAATTATTGGGTGTCCCATGGGAAGTGCCGGGCCTTGCATCTACTGTGACCCCTAATATGTGAAGCATGGAAATCAACCAGTGCCATGAGTACTGAACAAAGCAGAGTGCTCCTACGTTGCTGGTGGAAATCAAGATGGCTCAGCGGGAAGGGTTTCATGGACCATCGAAAAAATAACACAGGCCGGGTGTGGTGGTGCACACCTGTCACCCCAGCATTCGGGAGGCTGAGGCAGGAGGATCACTGTCAGTTGGAGGCCAGCCTGGGCTACAAAGTGAAACCCTGTCTCAAAGAAGACAAGAGCAAATAAACTGACCATGTGATTGTGCAGTGCCAATGCACAGCAGGGCAGAACACAAGAGTGCAAAGAGAACTTGCATGTGGACACTCACCGGCAGCACTGCATTCATGACAGTTGAAAGGTGGACTTCTTTCGTTCAGCAGGAGGGTGGCCACTTCCGTACATTTTGTTGGAGTTTTTTACAGCATATACACGTGTCTTTTTCTTAGTCTGTGTGTGTGATACATACCGAGGCGCTTGTGTCGGATTTGTTCCACCTAACGTTATGGTCTGGAGGTGCATCCATGTTCCTAAGGGACTCCAGTTTATCCTTCTTCACAGCAGCGTAGTACTCCATGGTGTGTGAACGCTGCATTTCATCCCCTCCCCTGTTGATCTGCATTCAATCTTTGGCTCTTATGAGCTGTGCTGCTGTGAACGTGGGCACGGACAGGTCCCTGTGATCGATGCCTTTAACTCTTTGCAGAAGACACCAGGAAGGGGAGCACCGCGACAGGGCTGGGTGTGCGGATCTCACTGGATCACTCTGGTTTTCGGGAGACGGCGGCCATCCGCACCCCGTGCAGTTGGTCAGCTCGTCGCGCGGGTTGCTAGAGTGAGAGGGGCATTTTTACCTCTGATAACACGCTGTCCCTTTGCACGCAGACATCTTCCCCAAGCCGAAGCTGCCTTATCAACCAAAGCCTGGAAATTCCGGCGGTGGCGGAAGTAAGGATGGCGAGTGCTCCCCTGGGGTGTGGTGGTGCGTGCCTGCTATCCCTGCAGTCGGGAGGCTGAGGCAGGAGGTTCACCCGAGGGTGGAGGCCAGCCTGGGCTTCCCAGTGGCCCCTGTGAGCTTCCCCGGGAGAGCCTGATGGCCTGGTGCTCCCTCCTGGTCCGCTGTGAGCCTGGGTTCCACAGAACTGGGTTGAGCTGCCAGAACCCCACGTGGGAACTGTGTGGTCTGGCTTGAATGTGGCGTGGGGAGCGCCAGGTTCCTGGGGCTCCCCTCGTGCAGGACGGGGCCCTGGGTCTCCTCTGACGGGAGGAACCACTTTGCGCTCTGGCCTTGGTTTCCACATGGTGCTTAAATAGAGCCTTGTGCCGTCTCAGGAATTCACGAATTAATTCCCCATTGCCTCTCAGTACCCCAGGTGGGGTGGGTCTCAGGATGCTCCAAAGAATCTGAGAGCTGCATTACAACCTGAGCTGCAGGAACCCCCTTTTGGGGGGTCTTGTTATGAGACGGTCTTGCGTGTAGGCTGGCCTTGAGCTCTGTGCAGTTGTCCTGCCTCAGCCTCCCGAGTGCTGGGAGGACAGGGTGCGCTACCATGCCCTGTAGGTCTGTTTGTGAAACAGTGCAGTAGAGTGGGGTTGTTCAGAGTTTGCTGTTGCTGTGGCACCTCAGGCGTTGGCATAGATCTCATGCACAGAACAGCAGGAAGCTTAAGTCATGCTGCACCTGGAGATAAGTAAGTACTTTGACGCATGCAGACAGCTTAAGGTGATTGTGGCAGGAAGCATGTCACATGCAAAGGGCCTGGGGCCAACAGGTCCCAGTGCACGTGGGGTAAGGGTGCTGGAACAGAGGTTTGAAACACGCACACCCGTGTTAGAGCAGCGCAACTCATGACAGCTGAATCTTGGAAGTAGCCTCTCTGCCCATCAACAGGTGAATGGATAAAAAAAGCAGTGTTTACATACCGCGGAGTACTATACAGCCACGAAGAAGGGTAAACTTGAGAGTCATGTGTAGGAACATGGGTTTACCTTGAGACCATGCTGTTCCGTGAAATCGGTCAGTCACACAAGCTTCAGTGGCGCATGGTATCTCTTGTTTGAGGAGCCCAAAGCATCAGTAAAGAGCAAAGTGCAACATAGATTAGGGAAAACAGGTAGAGCGTTTGGAAATGGGAGGGGGAAGAGACACCAACAAACAGGAACTTAGAGGGGAGGAGCGATGTCCCCACCCGCCTCTGCCGCCTGCACTTCCCCCACAGCCCCCGCAAGTTTCACTTCCCTGGACACTGTGCGTGGTGGTGCTGCCAGCAGCACATGGCCCTAGCAATTTCAGGAAGTTGCAGAAGGGTTTTGGTTTTGTTCCTGGTCCTGGGTGCAGCACGGGAAAATGAAAGTTTGCTGTAGGCTTTAAGCTTTGAGGTGCGGGTGCAAATCTGAGGCACGCGGTTTCAGGGAATGAAGAGCCAAACCACGTGGCTCTGTGGAAAGCGGGTACCCGCACAGGGAGCGTGCTCTCCCCTCCCACCCTCCCTCTCTCCCTTTTCCCTCTCCTCGGGCGGATTCTGCTGCTTTCCTTGCACGGCTGGGCCTTCGCTGACCACTCTCCTTGTTTCCTGACATTCTCCTGTTATTTCCCAACAGACATCTACCCCCCGATAAAGCCGCCTCTGGAAAACAACGGTGACGGCGAAGGTGAGTGTGCGGCCTGGCGCTTACACGCACGTGCGCGCCGAGCTTCTCATCGAAGGCCTTCCGATCCCAGGCTCGGGGCCGGTGCAGCAATTGCTCCTGACACGTACAGCGCTGCAGCCCTGAGTGCATAGAGCTCTCTGCAGCGCTGACCCCGAGCGGCCAGCGCGAGGGACAGAGAGCCTGCTGGGGAGGTGAGGTCTTCAGGGCGCTGTGCTCGTGTGTGGGTGAGCACGGGAGGGGGTGACTTCTTGGCCGGTTCCCTTGGAAGGTCAACGTGAGCGTGCTCGTTCCGCTGTGCCTTCTCGTCACCGTGTCTCTGGCTTGGAGCCAGCTCTTAGTCAGGTACTGGTCACCGGGACAGAGCATCCAACTGGCGCATAGTGACCAGGAAGCAGAGAGAGAGGAGGACCCGGGGACAAGAACTCACCCTTCCGGGTCCCACCCCAGCGACGCCTTCCACCAGGCCCCGCCTCCCGCGGCACACTCAGCCAGGAGCTCGTCCGTGGCGGGTCCACTGAGGAGCACAGCGCCCCGTGATCCGTCACCTTGCGTACACGTGCTATTTTGGTGGCACCTTCTAAATCTAAGCCGTAACTCCAGCAAGCCATGGAGCAGAACTCCAAAACCGGGAGCCAGACAAAGCCGCCCCTGGGGCTGGGGATATAGCTCAGTGGAATAAGCGCTTGCCTAGCAAGCACAGGGTCCTGAGTTCGATCCCCAGTACCGCAAAAAAAAAAAAAAAAAAAAAAAA
>PVLD010015021.1:0-50169 GCA_004027595.1 Dinomys branickii
CGATCTCTGTCGGGAGTCGCCGGGGGGCTGCGCCGGCTCGGGAGGCGGGAGGGATCGAGCCGTCCGTGCTCTCAGGGCGCTAGGACCCAGCAAATCTTTCTCTCCGCTTCCGTCGGCGTTTGGGGCCCTCCGCGCGGCTCGCCCGATATGCGCACAACATGGGATTGCCGGGCGTCTCCGCCGCTAGCAAGCCGATCTCTGTCGGGAGTCGCCGGGGGGCTGCACCGGATCGGGAGGTGGGAGGGACCGAGGTGGCCGCGCTCCCACGGCGCTTAGACCGAGCCAAGCTTCTTCCCCGCGGGGATCGTCCCTGGCTCCCAGCGTCTGGGGCTTTCCCACGTCTCGCCCCGGCAGCTTGGTCCGCCCTACCACATCTCCCCCGGCATCTCAGAGAAATACGCCCAGTTTAAACTTCCCAGCCGAGGTCCCGGCATTCACGCTCGCCAAGTCTGTCTCGAGCTGGTGGTGTTTATTAAGGAGGTTCGCTCCCTTGCTGCTCACCTGGTCGCCATCTTCCCCGGATCAGGAGATACTAGTTTCCATTGTTTGATTATTTTTAAAAAACTGTTTTGCAGAAACATTTTTTTTTATTTTAAAGAGACTGAAAAAACAGCAAAAATGATACGGAATTTCAAAACCAAATGATAGGAAATTAACAATGGCTAGCATAGTGCATATTGTTATATTCAAAGTAGCTGCTCAGATTACCAGATATAGGCATGCAAGATTGATCTATGTAAGCACTAACTGTTCCTTTTAATGAACTAATAGAAATTAGCAGTATAATTATTTTAGCTATCTTGTGTATGTGTGTGTGTGTGTGTATATACGTATATTTTTTCCCCCCTCTTCCTTCTTTTCTCCTTTTCCCCATCCCAGTAGCTCTTTCCTTTTGAGCAGTTTCTTTCCCTTTCACTATGTCTGTTGTACCTTTTGGGTCTTATTTACTCTTTTGTATTGTCTCCATAGTGCAGAAACTTTTATATAGATTAGAGGTGACTTTAAACATCGGCAACAGAGTACCAGATGAACAATGACTAAGCACTACAGACATTTGAGTTTTATCTAAAATAGGAAGGAGTTCAGAAATCTGGGGTCAGGAGCTAATTAGGGAACTCAAATAGCCATGAATGATCAAGCTTTTTGTTTTGGCCTTTGCTCCCTATGTGTATGTTTTTGCCTCTCTCAGCTTTATCTTACTACGGCAGACTATCACAGACTCATTTATAATGATTAGGAATTTATGTAGCTTGTGGTCCTGAAGACTTGCAAATCTAAGACTGAGAGACTGCACGTGCTGAGGGCCTTGTTGCTGTATTGTAACATGGCAGGAATCAGGAGGTGTTGTCATGATGCGGACTGGGCTTGTGGTTTTGCAAGATGCCAAAGAATGAAGTTGGGTACCAGAGGAAGAGTTTAGGAAAGCTTTATTGGAAGTAAGGAGAGGGAGAAGAGCTCTTGGATTTTTAAGAGGGCACCTGACTGGGTTGTCACATGGCCTGTCACTTTAGAACTATTTATTTGTAAGCAGGGCACGGGAATTGCTTGGTGGACACCTGTCATGGGTGTCTTTGTGAAGTTAAAAAAATGACCAGTTGGAACTCACGTGATCCCTCAATTTAAAATTATTTATAGATAAACAGGGTTCAGAAATTGCTTAATTATTAGATACCTATCATGGGTGTTTCTATAAAGTAAAAAAAAAAAAATGACCAATTACAACTCATGTTCTCCAGCCCAGTGCCTTTACATAGTGTTTATACTAAACTGGAATCTCAAAAAAAAAAAAAAAACTTTTGTATTATAATCTCTTCAAAATCTTCAGGAGGGGGTGGGCTACATTCTATGTTGTAGAAAAATTTATTATATTTAAAATTTGTAAGTATTGCATGGTGTGAAAAGCTGAAAGTGTAAATAACCAAAATGTATAATAAATATTGTGAAATAAGAAGTAATTGTTCAAAGGGAAAGGGGCACTGTGGGGTGGGAGGGAAAAGAAAAAAATGAGAAATAAAGGATAAAATGGAAACAAAGTTTTATAAATAAATAAGGAGGTGAAGAAGGGTTGAAGGGAGGGGAAGGGAATGGGAAAAAAAGATGAAATAAGATCTGTCGCATACCAGTACAAATTTTGTGTGATTAATATGATCATTACACATGTCAAAATTGTACCAATAAACTTAATTAAAAAAATAAATCCTCAAAACTCAAGAGCTCAATAGGTGGTGACACTTTGAGAGAGAGAGAGGTCACATCTCATATTGCCTAAAAATGTTTATTTTCAATCAAAGTCCTAGTTTGTTGTCTATTTTTATCTTAATATTCATTAATATGGCTGAGTTTCCCACTATCTCTGGTCCTTCCCCTAGCTAGCTGCCTCACTCATACATTAATGGAATAAACTGCTTTCCACAGTATCACCTAATCACTCTTAGAGGTCCCATCTCTCAGCATCATTGCCTTGGGGATGACATTTCCATTGCATGGTCTTTGGGGTACATACTGAAACCCTAACAAACCTCATGAGCACAGGATGTCTGCTGCAGTGCCAGGCATCACCTCTTTGTTCAAAACAGAACAAAGTGGCTAAGATGGCACTAATCATAACTGTTCCTTTTATTAAATAAGCAAAATGTTCATGGAAATCCTTAGCCAGCTTCTTTATCTTTCAGTGGCTAAAACTGCGGATCTCTTTGGTCATACCTGATTGCAAGGGAGTTAGAAACCTCGATTTTGATTAGTTTTGTCTGGTGTATCTCAAAGTGAGATCTGCGGTACCATCATTTCTTGGGAATGTGCTACACAAGCAAATTCTAGGACCCCACCCCAACCTACTGAATCGGAAACACTGACGGTGGGGCCCGTGATCAGTTTCAGTCATACTCCCCGGTGCTCAGTTTTGAGAACTACCACCTGAGACCAGTTTGTTGTCCAGGACTTGGACGTTGTTGGCCCGAACAGGGCTGAGATTCTATTTGTAACACAGAAAATGGTGCTGAGTATTGGGCGGGCTGTCTATGTGTCTGACGTAGGGCCATTAACTTTTGGCTGCTTGTATGTTGCCAACAGGGATTATTTTGAATATACTTCCTGCTCTGTTAAGAAGAGAGATCCTTGTGGGGACCCTGTAAGAATCCCCCTACTGAAAACCCAACGCTCAGTGTGGTGCCTCCTCCTACGCAGGGACTGATTTTTGTCTCTCTGTTCCTTAAGCCAGCGGTTCCGCTGTTCCCACCATCTCCAGCTGTCCCTGGGCATTATTGACAGGGTCCTACAAACTTGGCGCTCCCATCACTTCCGCAAAGGCCAGGTCTCCCACTGGCTTGAGGCAGGGGGTGGGGTTTCAGCAGAGCACAGAGAAGAGGAGGGATCACTGCTGTAATATGCCTGGCTAAGCCTGTGTTTTACTATTGCTGCTGTTTTTCTCTTGGCTTCTTACATGAATTCTTTGAATATAACAGTTGGGGGCTATCAAAACAGCTTGCTGAGTAACTTGCAGCCAAACAATGATAATCAAGGTTCAGGATGGGATTTTGATGGTGGACACTGGTAGGTAAATCTCCCCTAATCTCCAGATTTTAGCACTTGCATGGTAGGAGGAGGGAGAATGGGATTTCTTTAGGATGTGCAGAGAGCTTTTAAATGGCTAGAAGCTGTTTCTGTCAGGCTTCATGCATATAACATCATCCTCTGTGCTGTAATCCCAAGCAGTTTACAGGCTTTGAGAATGTTATAACCAGAAAGACCAACTGAGCATTGCCCTTCACTATTCAATAAGTTCACTGCAAAGGATTTCTGTTGTGCCTGGAACAGGGCACATACTGGCATCCAGGCCAAGAGGATGTAGAGGTTGCCATTTGCTGATGTATCCGTGGCTGTCTTCCCACTAACTGTGGCGTCCCTCCTTGCCTACCTGCTGTGAACTGTGGGTGGTGGAGAAGAGGGTAGGAGAACCCTGGAAACTGGCTTCACTATCCAGAAAGGCTTTGAGACACCAGGTATCAGTTTGAGGTAAAGATTGCCTTGTCAGGATGGAACCTTGGTGAGTTCAGTCTTCACCATGGACAGGAAGCTCGTCAAGTCCAAGGTATCGTCTCAAGAGAGTGAGAAGTGATGATCGTGAGTCACTGTGAGAATCTGGAATTCTTACACATTTTGCCTCCTAGCTATATCCACTTAACAACTAGCATGCAATCCTTAAAGGTGAAGGCTTCTGTCTTGTTTTGTACTCCTGGCAAGAAAAGCTGGAGTGGCTAGCAATTAAGGAGAAAACAGCAGGGAGGGGGGGTGGGGGAGCAGCCAGTAGAAAACCATCTGGGGAAAATGGAAGAAGGATTAGAGGAGAGTGGATCTGAGCCTGAGAAGTGTCCTTTGCTTTAAGCCTTCGCAAATCCTGGTGGAATTCCCCAATCATCAGTGTCACAGACACTATTTGCCCTTAGGTTTCAGTGAATGAGGCATTAGTATGGACTCAGTCTCTTTTTCTCCCTGATATTTCAACAGGTTTGAGATTAGAAACATGTCACATACCATATGCCAATTACTGGACCAATAATCCACTTGTTTAATGCATATTTCATATTTCTTGAGTGACCATCAATGTCGTGTATGATATGCAGTGCTAGGTACCCAGGGGTGGAAGGCACATATCAGTTTCTTCCTCATAAATGTTACATTCTAATAAGGAATCATAATGAGAAGTCATTATCATTACCATAAGAAATAATGACAAGTCACCAGACCTGCTAGGGGAGCAGCGCAGTGCTGTGTGAGCGAGAACCAGGGAGCAGTGTTGGGCAGGATAGACAGTGAGGTCCTTTTGAAGACGCACTCTGGGATTGAGGGTTGAGGTCAAGAAGGAGCCAGCCACAGGAAGAGTTACTGGATGAGCATTCAAGGGCCAGCACAAGGCCCTGGGAGATGGGAGAGCTCAACAGGTTCCAGGCATGGAAAGAAGGGTAGATTTGTAGAAGCACGGTGAACAAAAGCAAGGGAGAGAGAAAGGCCTGAGTGTAGGAGAGAGTCAGGGAGGGCCCAGGTAGCTCTAGTCAGCAGTTGGGACTTGATTCTGTGGTCCATTGGAACTCATTAAAGGGCTTTAAAATGTAGGATTCTGAGGGCATCTGATCGAGGTTATTTTGGTGTTAAGCACAGGAGGGACTGAAAGGCTCCAAAAGCAAAGCAGAGAGATGAATCAAGAAGCTATCATGACTAGGATGCTTTGGAATGGGCTGGGCAGTGGGCATGGAGAGACATAAATGGAGACAGAGACAGGCACCGCAGCACAACGCCGGATGGACCCTAAGGAATTTCGAAGGTGGTGAGACCTACTGGTAGAGTCTCAAAGAGAGGGAGCCAGCTCCAATGCACGGGAAGAGGATGTAGGCAAGTGTCTGTGCTTGAGGTGGACCTTGGAAAGTCCAACATGAAATCCTCTGATGATGAGTGCTGTGCTCCCTCTTTCCTTCAAGTTGTGTGTCAGGTGCCACTGTGGAGCTGGCGATAGATTAATTATACAAATTCACCACAGTAGTTATTGAGCAATCATTGGTTTTGTATGTGGTGCTAAATGGCTAAGTTCTCCCACCAGAGCTGTGGAGCAGATAGACCCACTGTTGATCCCCTTTCCCTGGCTGTAGAAATTAAGAAGCAGAAGGGTGAGAAATGTCAGTTACTTCTGTAAGAACTAGCGGAAATAAGGACTGAGGCCAGGGGTATCTGAATATAAGTTCATTCATGTTGTGTGCCTGGACTTTCAGTTTTATAGTCTGTGTTTGGCATAAAACTCACCAAACACGTTTGCAATGGGTGCTGTGTCACTGAGCATGTGCTGAGTCAGGTGTGTGGCTCCTCTTTTAAAGCATGTTTCCATACATACAATAGGAGATTAAAGGGGGAGCAGATATCTCATGCAAACTAGAAAGTGATGGGTAGCCCTCAGGAGGGCATAACACCAGATTTTTAGGGTCTCAAGAAGGCAGGGAGCTTTTCCTACCTGAGCAGAGAATATGCTGAGGAAGAACCAACAGCAAGGATGATGGGCCAGCCGGGACAATGGAGTGGAGAAAGTTCTCCAAGTGTAACCTGGGGACACTTTGAGGTCATGAAGTCAACACTTTTCCTACTCACCTTTTTCACTCTGATCCCCCGTGCAGTAGACCTTTGAGTTTTTCAGAGGCAACAGGGCTTAGGACATTGCACACATGGATGCAGAAGCAGCTATCAGAGTCCAGCTGTCTTCAGTTAAGCCAAATAGTAAAGAGATTTGCACACAAAAAAGTTAACACTCCGCTTCTCAGGTTTTGTTTTGCTTTGAAAGTGTTTTTTGTTGTTTGAACTGAGACTCAAACTTGAGACCTCGACCTTGCCAGGCAGGCGCCATGCCACTGAGCTGTAGCCCCAGCCCATTATTTATTTTGCTTCGCAAAACAAGATTGCTTTTTCATAAATGGAAGTTATCCTTATTCATGAGTTTATTGTTAAGTGTGTTAAAGTCACTTAAAAATTCTCATTTTTGATTTCTCATATGGAAAATATTGATAGATTTTTTTCCAATGCAATAAGCATTGACCCTCCTCAATCAAAACTTTCTTTCGGGATTCAGAGTAATCTAAAAGGGTGTGGGCGAGTCTTGAGGCTAAAATGTTTGCAATCTGATGGCATGATGTATGAGTCAAGGGTCCTCAGGGAGCAGAGCAGGGAGGGGCTATTTTAGGGGAGAGCATGGGTTGGCTTTCCTGTCCCCAGGTGGAAAGGTCCACAGTCTCCTGAGTGTGACCCTTGGTGGAGCAGGAAGGTGTGGGGGTTCACATGGTGGCAGTTCTGTCCTGGGCAGCTCTGGGTGGCTCCTCTCCTCTATCTCCCATGCGCAGGGTTCTTGAGGGCCTGAGTGGCTCTCTGGGGGAGAAGCCAGTTCGAGCTCTCTGACCTGTCCTTCAGGTCTGAGGGAGGAGCTGTGAAGGGAGCAGCTCTTGGTACCATTCCTGCTCTTGCCTTTGGTCCTCGGAGTGTCTTAAAGCACATGCTTGTTTTGTGTACCTTGCTTGATATCCGGGCTTGGCTTCCTGCGTTGTCTAGAATGCCAGGGATCCTTAGTCATCAGGTTGAGATCCTATGGTGTGGTGGAGCTCGTGGATTTATGCATTGCAATTCTGACTTTTGATCCAGATATTTTCAGTTAGCTTCTTCATGCAGATATTTCACCTCCTTGGTCTTGTTTCTTCATTAATAAGTGACAATGATGACTTATAGGTTTGTTGATTGGTATTAAATGGGAGAAGCTATCTAAAGCATATAGGATAGTGATAGGCACATAGCAAGACCTTGGCTCGCAGGTATTAAGATAGAATGAGATAACTGGATTGGAACGATACACAGGAGAATTTCAGCTTAATGAATGTGTTAGCTTTCCATCACTGACAAAATATCTGAAATCATCAACTTAAAAAGAGGAACTTAGTTTGCATCACAGTTTCTGAGGATTCAGTCCCTGGTTGCTTAGCCCTGTTACTTTGGGCCTCTGGGGCATCATATATCCTGGCAGACGTGTGGTGGGGGAGACCTATTCACTTCATGGTGGCCGTGAAGCAAAAGAGTGAAGAGGGGCAGGAGTCCCAATATCCTTTTCAAGGACCTTTCCAGGTGATCTCCCTTCTTCCCATTAGACCCACCCCTAAAAGCCATATCATTGAATCCTAATAACATGGTAGTCTAACAGTCAAACCTTCAATGCATGACTTTTGGGGCTATTTAGGATCCAAAACATTACAATGAGGTAATGCATCGTGAAACAACATCATTAATGTTGGTCTGTATGAATCACTTGACAAGTGGTAGTTTCATGAGGTAGTTACTTTTAATGTGACTTTTAAAGTTGTGTGGTGTAGAACTTTTAAATTTGTATGGTGTAGAACTTTTTCGTGCATGGAGCTGTCCTCTGAATAAGGTTGGGAATTTTGGACTCCTTTGCTCTGTCATTCATTCACTCAAGCATATTGAATACCTCACTAGGTGCTCCCTTAAGTGCTCAGGATATAAAATGGATTCAATAAGTTTTCTTTCACTGGAAGAAACGTAAGCAAATGATAAACCCTCATGGGGTGTTTCAGAGGAGAGTCACATGTTGGGTAAGCTGAAGTTGGACCCAAGGACTTCTGGGCCACTGCCTTGTCTGTGCTCCTATATGACACCGGCATTGAAGAACGTCAGAACCGATATGCTAATGTGACATCCAAGCTCTAGAGGTCACTTAGTCTAAGACGTTCCTTTGCACATATTAAAAAATTCAGGTCCTATTTCCCATTCCAGATCCTGATAATGCTCCCTTTAATGTTTAAGATTTCTAGATAATTCTGATTTAGATGAAAGGATTCAAGAAATGGGGAGGATGGCAAGGAAACTTGGCCAGCTTTGCAACAGCCACGTCACTCGACGAACGAGTTTGACACAACTGACCAGCCTTGCTCTGCTTGCCACAAGGGAGACAGTGTGGTGTGGTGATTGAGAATACCTGCTTACTGATGGATGGAGGAATGGAGACCAGCGGCGAAGTGTGGCCTCTGTGGAGCCTGGAGTTGAAACACCTGGAGGACAACAGTTTAGTAAAGAGAAGAAAGAAGGGGAATCTCGGAATTCAGAGGGAGATGACAGGAAGACTAAAAATCTGCAGAGAAGCTGGAGAGACGGAGTGTGGCATGGGAAAGGAACGAGGCAGCCAGGAAGGCTCACCCCAGCTCCTGGGGAGGGGTTTCTGCCTCCAAGCCCAAGTGGGACAGCAGCTGCAGAGAGACAGCATAGAACCAGCAGTGCTGGTCCCAAAGGGAAGCTCAAGGCTATCATAAACTACAAGACACCGTGACGTGTTACTCTAGAGCGATTCCTTCCACAAGGCAGGCTGGGGTCAGGGGGGAGGCCCAGCACAGCGCCTGCCATATCTGTAGGGTGAAATCAAGAGCTGCTTTGGAAAGGGGTTGTTTGGAATTGAGCTGTAGAGCAATCCCAAACAGAACAGCTGTACTCCAGCGTTTCTGGGATTGCCTTGCTACAGGCATGGGTGGGAGACAGCCACAGAGACTGCCACAGAGCAGGAGTGGCTGGACATAGAAACCCTGAGAAGTTTCAGCTTGGCTGAGAGGTATCCAGGGGCCCTGCCCTCT
The DNA here is from genome assembly GCA_004027595.1 of Dinomys branickii. Classification (NCBI taxonomy): domain Eukaryota; kingdom Metazoa; phylum Chordata; class Mammalia; order Rodentia; family Dinomyidae; genus Dinomys; species Dinomys branickii. The sequence goes on from PVLD010015021.1 coordinate 9,156, forward strand.
ATGGTGAGAACCCAATCCTGGTGTGTGAGTGGCTTCCAGAGGCAGCTGGGTCTGAGAGTGCTGGCATTAAGTACAGTGATCTGTGTGAACCCCTGTGCAGCTGCCTACATCAGGCAGAGGCCAGTGGTTTGCTTGTTTTCTCATTTAGCAATGTGAGCAAGGACACATCTTGTCTTGGATGCTTACCATGGGCTGGGATGTACAGAAAAAAGGGGCCTCTGGAGTCAGGGGTGGGGGCACCTTGCAAGCCCACAGGGTATATAGTGAGGTGGCGAATACTGTGATTTGGGGTGCATAGAAGGTTATGGAAAGTGGAGAGTTGCTGAAGAGACCCCAGCCTATCGCAGGTACCATGTACTGCCCAGAGCCAGTGGGAAGGGTGGAAGAGGATCTAGCACTTACACACACACACACACACACACACACACACACACACATGCACGTATGCACACACACACACACACACACACACACACACACACGCACACATGCATGCATGCACGTGCCTGCACACACACACACACACAGACCAATGCATGGCTGAGTGTGGACACAAAATAGCAGTGGCACACTATCCATCCCCCTTATCTGCTGGATTCTAAGACTGCAGACCTTGGAAAGAAAAGAGAGGAATTCAAAAAGAGGAAATATTTGGACTCTTGTCTTTTAAATTTGTTTTTGCATTGGTTCTATGGAGTTTTGATTTTTAAAAAATTTTTCTCTTAGATTACTGTATTTCTGTTGTTCTTTTCTGTTACTTTTATCTAATTCTACTAATTTTCTTTTACTTTCCAATTGGATTCTTAATCTCACCTTTCTCTCCCCCTTCTTATCTTTCTCTTCACTTTTCAGATTTTACTCCTTTCATTTTCGTGCTCCCCACTACCTTTAACTTTTCTAGTGTAATAATTAAGCGTTATGAACTTGAAATGGTTAGTGAACTTTCTGCTATTACTGTTGAATTCTTTTCTGTTCTTGGTGGTATAGTTGTTTCATTTGGTAGACACTTATTGTATGTCAGTATGTGTTTGGTTTGTCTTTGTGTTTACATCATAATTGTGGATCTCTTGTCTAGTTAAACATGGCACATAATTGGTTCTTATATCAATAGTCAGTTTGTCTTTGCTTCTATTGTTGTTGATTTTGTTGCTATTGCCAGAATAGTATAGTTGTTGCTATTATTATCTTCTTACTATAGGCCAATATCTGGTTGGTGCTGCAATACAATAGTACTGCAGTTTACCTAGTTCCAAAAATTGTGTGCTAGGCCCAATACATGGTGTCCTTCCTTCTACAGTTCATAGAGGTGGTCAGATCTTTAGACAGAAGCAAAAATCTATAGTTAGCCACACCTGCAGGGGATCACTGAAAATCAGACACTAACAAAAGAGATTTCCATAATAGCAATACAGTCTTTCCACTTTAATTAAACTGCAAGCCTCAGCACAAAGCAAAGCAAAGCAAAACAAAAACAATAGAAGCATGAGAAGACAACAAAATACTTCTAAAAACTCCCAACTCCCCCAAAGCCGACCCACAGGGCATTGGGGTGGGGGACAATATCAGAAGCCACACCAGTGAACTATTCAACACAATGAGAGAGGAGATAAAAACACATCAGTGAGGTACTTGGTGAGCTCACAGAAGGTACAGCTAAACAGGTAACTGACTTAATAAATAAAGTGGTGAGTTTACAGGAAACTGTGATAAAAAGCTAGCTGAGCTAAATAAAATGATAGAAAACATGAAAGAACTAGAGTCCATGAAATGATACCAAACAGAAATCTAGGAGATTAAAAATTCTGTTCAAAGTATGGGCAGCAGAAGTGACCAGTGTGAGGACAGAGTGTCAGAACTGAAGGGCAGGGCTCATGCTGGTGACCATATACTCAGAGATGCTGCAAATACAACAAGGAAACATGAAAAATGGATACAAAAGCTACTAGATAATGTAAAGAGGACTAATCTAAGGTTAATGGGAATTAGTGAAAAATCAGAACATAATACAAATGGCACAAAAAGCCTGTTTAGAGAAATAATAGCAGAAAACTTTGCAGATATGGGGAAATAGAGTAAGTGATCTATAGAGAACCCTAAATGGCTAGGATCAGAAAAGAACTTCACAATACACCATCATCAGAAATCCCAGGAGTCCCTCCCACCTGAGGACAGAATCTTAAAAGCTACTACAGAGAAGCAACAAATCACTTATAAAGGTAAACTCATTAGAATTACAGCAGACTTCTCAACACAATCATTAAAGGCCAAGAAAGCTTGGAGTAAAGTATTTTAAGCCATCAAGAAAACAACTTCCAACCTGTACCTGTATATCCTGCAAAAACTATTTTTCAAAATTGATGGAGTAATAAGGTGTTTCCATGACAAAAATCACCTTAGCAAATTCACGAGGACCAAATCAGCACTCATAAACCTTTTCAAGGATATCCTAGAAACAGACAACGGCAAAAAGTTAAATAGAATGATGTCTCACTTTTCTCTCATAGCTGAGACAAAATACCTGACACCCAGAATTAAGGAGGGAAAGGTTTATTTAGCTCACTGTTTGTGGAGGTTTTAGCCCATCCTCAGCTGACTCCAAGGCAGAGTGGTGCATGGCAGAGGGTAATAGTTCATGGTAGTGGAAGACAGCAAAAGCAGCAAGAGTAAAAAGGGAGGAGCGGGCAGGAAGAGCGGCCTCTTTCCCTCCCTTATATTGTATGCAGGCTGCCCGCCCCAGGGTGGGTGTAGCACTCACACCCATAATTCCAACATTAGACCATAAATCAATCACAGACTCTAGAACCCCACCCCATGGCTGCATGAGGCTTTGGGGGGACGCCCAGACACAAACCATAACAATGACTATGCAAGGCAGGGTAAGTAGGTAAGCAGAAGGCTCCAAGGGAATCAAGAGTAAGAAAATAATGCAGTAACAGTTATTAATCAGGAATATCTTTCAGTAATAACTCAATGTGAATGGTTTCAATTTCCCAATCAAAAGGCACAGATTTACAGAATGGATCAAGAGACAAAACCCACTAACATGGTGTATATGAAAAGACATTTGAACCAAAATGACATTCATTGACTAAAAATCAAAGGATGGAAAACCACGTCCCGTGCAATGGGAACCTGAACACAAGGAGTAGTTATCCTACATTCGCACAAAGTGGACATCCAGCCAATAAGAAAGAGGCAAAGAAGGTCACTACATATTTGTGAAGGGGACAATTAAACAGGGAAGAGGCAATGACGATAGACGTATATGCACTGAACGCCAGCATACTCAATTTCATAAGACAAACACTACTGGACATAAAAATAGTCCAGAATAGTGGGGACCTCAGCACGCTACAGTCACAAGTAGATCAACTAGGCAAAGAGTCAACAAAGACATATGGTGGTACCTTTGTTCATGGACTTAATTCTTTCCCTTGCAAGCATACTATGTATATTTTTGCAGCTCACTTACAACCAGAATTGTGGAAAGAACTGTTTGTGAACTGAGGTACCATAATATCAGAGTTGAACCAAACCTTTCAGTAAATGGACTTTACAGATCTCCACCAGTGTTCCACACAAGAACAGCAAAATATGCATTCTCTGTAGCACAAGGAACTTTCTCTAAAATGGAAAACATACTAGCTAAGGAAGCATGCTTAAGTAAATGTAAAAGAATCAAAAGCATCCCGTGCATATTATCAGGTTGTAGTGCAATGGAACTAGAAATCAGTGGAATAACAAACAACATAAATTATGCAAATATGTGGACATTAAACAATAGCCTCTTGAATAACAATGGGTCACAGAAGATAGCGAAGAAAAAATTAGTCCCTAAAAGAAAATGACAGTTTCGGAACGTATGAGACACAAGAAAAGGAATCCTAAGTGGGACGTTTATAGCTGTGAACACCTATGTTAGAAAAATGGAGTGAGACCAAATAAATAATCTAGTCACTCAGTTTAAGTTCTTAGAAAAACAAGATTAATCCAAATCTAAAGCTAGTATAAGGACAGAAATTATAAAGATCAGGGCAGAAATTAATAAAATTGAGGCAAAAATATAAAGAATTAGTGAGCCCAACAGCTGGTTCTATGAGAGAAAAACAAATACACCCAACCTTTGTCAATTGTGTAAAAAAGAGAGAAAGAAAAGACCCAGATGAATAGAATTAGGGATGAGAAAGGTGAAATCATAGTGGACAGCACTAAAGACCAGATGATTATTGGTAACTACTTTGAAAACCCACACTCCAATAAATTGTAGAATCCAGGAAAAAATGGATATATTTCCAGATACATATGAATTACCAAAACTGAGCCAAGAAAATATATAAACCCTGAATAATTTAATGAGGCAATGAAGTTAAAACAGTGACAAAAAATCTACCAGCTAACAAAAACACAGGACCCATAGATTAACTGTTGAATTCTATAAGCACTTCAGTGAAGACACAACACCAATATTTCTCAAACTCTTCCATAAAATTTAAAAAGATTAGCATTATCCTGATTCCAAGACTGCACAAGAATCTAGCCAAGAAAAGAAAGCTACAAGCAAATCTCTTTAATGAACACAGACACAAAAATCTTCCACAAGATCCTGGCAAACAGAATAGAACAACATATCAAAAGACCATACATCATGACCAAGTAGATTTCACCTCATGGATGCAAGGATGATTCAAAATACACACATCAATAAATGTAATACATCACATAAACAATGACACGGGCAAAAATCACGTAATCATCTCATTTGACACTGAAAAAGCCTTTGACAAAATCCAATCTGGTAAAGGCAATGTATGACAAACTAATGGCCAAGATCGTAATAAGTGGGGAGAGGCTGACGGCTTTCCCTCTAGAATCAGGAACAAGATAAGGATGTCTGCTATCATTACTCCAGTTTAGTACTCAAAACCATCAGAGCAATCAGGCAAGAGAAAGAAATAAAAGGGATTTGTATAAGGAAAAAGTTAAATTACCATTTGCAAATGACATAGACCTCTCCATAGAAAACCTAAAGAATTCCACCAAAAGACCCTGAGAGTTTATAAGCAAAATCAGTAACGTAGCAGGATACAAAATCAAGACACAAAAATCAATAGTGTTCTTGTACATAAATAATGAGCTCACCAAGAAAGAAATTAGAAATACAACACAATTTGCTAGAGCAACAAGAAAAATTAAATACTTAGAAGTTAACCTAACCAAGGAAATCAAGTGAAAAACCTCTAGAAGGAAAACTACAATGCTGTGGGAAAGAAATGGAAGGGGACAGCAGTGAGTGGAAAGGCATCTTTGCTCCTGGATAGAGAGACCCCAGTAGAGTCAAAAGGGCTGCACCGCCAAATCTGGTAGACAGATATAGTGCAGTTTCAGTCGAACAACAGCACGCCTTGCAGAACTGGAGAAAACAATCCTAACATTCATTTGGAAGCAAAAGAGACCCAGAAGAGCCAAGGCAATCCTGGGCAATGAGGGTAAAGCAGAAGGTCTCACATCCTAGACCTCAAGTTATACTACAAATCTGTTGTGCTTAAAAAAAAGGAAAACAACATTATATTGACACAAAAACAGGTATGTGAATCAGTGGAACAGATGAAGGATGAAGAAACAACACTAGGGAAATTTAGCCATCTGATCTTTGACAAAAGGGCCAAAACTATATGCTGGAGGAGAGAAAGCCTCTTTAACACACAGTGTTTGGAAAACTGGCTATAAACATGAAGAAGACTGAATATAGACCCGTATCTCTCACCGTGCACTAAACTAAAATCAAAATGGATCAAAGATCGAGATGTTAAAGCAGGAACAATCTGCTGGAAGATAAAATAAACAAAACTCTAGAAGACATAGGCATAGGGAAGGACTTTCTGAGCAGAACCCCAAAGGCACAAGAAATAATACTGAGAATCAATGAATGGGATCATATCAAATAAAAACTTATGCATAGCAAAGGAAATAACTAAGAGAGTGAAGAGACAATGTACAGAACAGGAAAAAATGTTGCCATCTATTTCTCAGACAGAGGACTAATATCTAGGAGATATACAGAGCTCAGGAAAATTACACCCCCAAAATAAAAGACCCAGTCAGAAGGGGACCATTGAAATTAACGTTTGGCAGAAGTACAGATGGTGAATAAATATGTGAAAAAATGTTCAAACTCTCTGGCCATTATAGAAATGCAAATTAAAAGAACACTGAGGTACATCCTTACTCCAGAAAGGATGGCTGTCATCAGCAATGAAATAATAGATGCTCGTGGGGCTGCAGAGGGAAAGAAACACTTGTATGTTGTTGATGAGAATGGAAACTATTATAATCACTATGGACGTTAGAAACTCCATTTGGCCCAGCTATTCTACCTCCAGGTATCTTCCCAAAGGAGTTGTAGAGATCATATTACAGTGATACATGCATCCCATGTATACCTAGCAGTACTACTCATGGTAGATAAGTACAGGAAGCGACTTACATGTCCATCAACAGGTGAATAGATAAAGAAAATGTGGCATTTATATACAATGGAGTACTATTCTGCCAGTAAGAAGGTTAACCTTGAGTCATTTGTAGAAAGATAGATACACTTTGAAACCATTATATTAAGCGAAATAGATCAGACACACAGGCTTGAATACCACATGATTTTTCCTTTATGAGAAACCCAAATTATAAATGCATTATAGATAAAAATAGAAGATAATAGAAAAAATGGAAATAGATCTTTTGTAAAAGGGAAGGTGACCAAGAGACAGAGGGAGCATTTTGGGAGGCTGAGGCAGGAGGTTGGCAAGTTTGAGCCCAGCTCGACCAACTTAGAGAGACTCTCACTCAAAATAAAAAAAATTTTTTTTTTTTTTGCGGTACTGGGGATCGAACTCAGGACCCTGCACCTGCTAGGCAAGCGCTTATTCCACTGAGCTATATCCCCAGCCCTCAAAGGGCTGAGGCTGTACCTCGGGGGCAGAGTTCTTTTTTTTTTTTGGCGGTACTGGGGATTGAACTCAGGACCCTGCACCTGCTAGGCAGGCGCTTATTCCACTGAGCTATATCCCCAGCCCAAAATAAAAAAATTAACAAAAGGGTTTTGGGTAGATCTCAGAGTGAAGGTTCTGGGTTCAGTCTCTAGTGCTGCAGAAGGAGGGAGGGAGAACAAGATAGAAAGAGAGAGACAGAGACAGAGAGACAGAAAGACAGAGATCAAGACAGAGACAGAGACAGAGACAGAGAGACAGAGACAGAGAGACAGAGACAGAGACAGAGAGAGACAGAGAGACAGAGAGACAGAGATCAAGACAGAGACAGAGAGAGGCGGAGAGAGATAGATATTGAAATAGAGACAGACATACAGACAGACATGTGGCTCAGTGGAACAGAATACTGGATACCAAATATATTACTTTGGCAATATATTTGCCACAAGCACCAAATATATATATTGCAGTACTGGGGATCAAACTCAGGACCTTGTGCTTGCCAGGCAGACACTTATGCCACTGAGCTATGTCCCCAGTCTAGCACCAAATTATATTAAGTATCCAGCTAGATTCTGTGAGGATTAAATAAGATGATGCAAGGAGGACACTTACTCAATGTCTAGTCATACAGGAAATCTTTATCCAAGAGAAGATGGTAATTCCTGTCCTCTGTAAACTGCCCTGTGCTGTGGAAATACATGTGAACTAGGATTGTAATGGTCTGCTATGAGGTAAATGTAAAATTCAGTTGCTTCATGGCTCTTCTCTTCTGCCACCTCAGGCCTGTGCTACAAAAACCCTAAATCCTGACCTCCGTTGAGCACTTGTCATTGGTTAGATTTTCTTTTAATTGCTCTCTGTGCATGATCTCACTGGACCCTCAGGGGATCGCGGTGGAAGTGAGCTCTGAGGAAGGTACGGAAAGCAGGATTTTTGAGGGAAGTGGCTTACTGAGTGACTGGACTTAAAAAGCCGGAATAGGAATCCAAGGCTGCAGGCTAGGCGCTAGCCTCTGCCTTCAGAAGTGTCCTGTGCCCTCTCTCCACCTTTCCTCCTCAGGAAAACATGGTAAACTGGATGGGTGTCAAGGGAGTTTCTGGCTCGCATAGTAGAGAACTCTCCTAAGAACTCTTTAAAAAAATTAAGAGTAAAAGGTGAAATGATTCTCATAGAGAAATGAACATGTGTTAGGGATTTTATTTAACTCATTTAATAAGGAGCTGGGTTGTGTGAGGCCACAGCTCAGCATCTTACTGTATTGAAAGGATAACTTATTTTTTCTGGTACAGGGAATCAAACTCAAGACCTTGCACTTGCTAGGCAGGTGCTTGTGCCATGGAGCTACATCCCTGGCCCTTGCAAAATTGAAAGGAAAAAAGAGATGGAACTAGCTGTTTCCATAGGATGGAGAGGGTTGTTCCCCACCCCACAACATGACTCACTTGCAAATCTGTAGACAGTAACTGCTCTGCACAGCTATCACTCTTCTGCCAACTTAGAGTTGTCAACTTTTCTCCAAAGCCAGAGTCTGGCAGGTGGACAGGTTGCTTTGTGGAAATGCACAGTGCTGCATGAGGGGCAGTTACAGTCCTGCCATCCAGGCAGTCCGCCTGTCTTGCTCAGCCCTCGTGTTTGGACCTTTCTCAAACACACACCGCCCTCTGCTCCCTGCTGTGTCAGTGGCCTCTATTCCTACTGTGTTTGACTCACAGTTGGCTGCTTCCAGGGAAGGATCTGTGCATAAGCCCTAATACTTTAAGTGGGTAGAAGAGATGTGGCAGAGAGGTCCATGTGCAGTCACTGCATTGGCGACCCTCCCGCTAGAAGCCTCTCCGCCGGTCTGTGTGCACGGCTGGGTTCTGCTGGTGGCTGTCTTGCCACCTGGTTATGTAGCCTTGGGCAAGTCACTTTATTGCGAGTCCATCTGCAATCCCATGTTACACAGCTCCCTGCCCGGACTGGCAGGCTCCTGAGAGCTGGAGGAGCTTTTCTCTGTTGCAGTCAGCGTGGAGGGCAGAGCCATGGACATAACTCCCTGCCTCGAGTTATGGGACAGGCTATCCAAGGATGGATTAGAACATCCCAGGCCTTATTGGTTGTTCTCAAATAGTGTTGTTACTGGGAGGGATGACAGTGAGAACAAGCAGCTATTGTTTCGTGGCTCCTCTCTCAGAGTGGAAATTCCTGGCACAGCAGAGAGACAGTTGGAGAGGGATGCTTTTGCCCTGCCAGGGCTCAGGGCAGCAGACCACGGCAGCTGCAGCCTAGTGCTTCGGGACTGAAAGGCAACGCAGAGGTGCTGCCTGCCAACACCGATTGCATCCCGAGGTGCAGATGCCAATCTGATGTGGGTGCGGTGCCAGGAGCCAGTGGAAAGCTCAGTCTTGCCAGAACAGAGTGTTCAGCTTTTCCTCCTAACACGCAATGGCCAACCAAGGTGCTGTGTAGAGACACTGACCTGGCTCTGAGACATGCCCTATGCCTTGCCCGGTTTATCTCTTCTTCCTGCTCTTGTTAATACCCAAGCCAAGACACCCTACGTGCCAGCTCCTTTTCTGGAGCCCCTGAGCCACTTGTATATTTCATTTTCCTTCCTCAGCACGTTCTCCCCTATAATTTTGGTCACCCACAATCACCGTACCTTTACTGTACCTTGAATTAATTATTGAAAAATTTACTGAGCAGTGAGCAAATACTGTAGATCATGCAGAGGCACATGCTGAGGAGCCAGTAAACAAAGTGGATGTTATGTAATTAGGCGCTGTCATGTACTACTGAGAGAAATACAGGGTACCCAGAGAGACTAACGTGGGGCTTTTCAGATTGGAGGAACTGGGAAACCCCTCTGATGTAACGACTTTTTTGAGGTCTGATGAGTGGGGATCAGTTCCTCTTGTGTACAGTTTGGGTTTGACAGCTGGGGGAGGGGTGACTCCATGAAGAATGAACAACGGGCACAAGTGCTGATGTGAAGTTCAGGGACTGAAAGAAAATGATGTGACTTCCATGGAGAGAGTAGGGGAGAAGAGAACAGAGGGGTGGGCAGAGGCCCAATGATACTGCTGATGCCATCGTAAGCCTGTTGTCTTTATCCCAAGTGTTCTAGAATCCCTAGGGGAATGGTAAGGAGGGAATGGCATGGTCTGATGTTTGACTATGTACTGGACAGTGGGTCGGAGAGGGCCAAAGTAGAAGCTGGGGCATGTAAAGTTATAGAAAAGAAAGATCCCAGTAACCACTGAGTCCACCTTTTTCCCATCTAGATGGATTTGAACTGGTTGCCCAAATTCCTTCAGTGAGTTCAGGTGGACTTAAGACACAGTCTAATCATTTTAGGTTGATATCCTTGCCATTGTATCATACTTCATTGAAATGAATGTTTTCCTTTTCTCAGGGACAGCGTTCATTGATGTTATACCTTCCAGTGGGAACATAAGGTATTTTGTTTTCTTACGATGAATATTTCACATAGAGTTCAGCACCTAACTTCCCCACTGAGTGCCAGCGCTGTCTGAATGAGCACTGCAGATGGGTTCACCAGCATTTGAGGCAAGATATGTGGTGGTTATAAGGCTTGTGATTGCAGACCGGGTAGCCTCGGGTTGAAGTCCAGGATCCACTATTAAGTAAGCTCTGCCACTATCAGCAAGTTCCTTTGCCCCTAGCTGTCTTCAGCTAACATGGGTGCTATGTTAGCACAACGAAAGTGCTCCATTCATATTGTTTTATTAAAGCGAAACCTGTATCTCGTGAGCACACAATAAACACTGCGTAGGGGGTTAAATGGTGATGATGGTCGTGGCGTTCCTCTTAGTCAAAGATGGATGGTGTCTGCCCACCCCAGCTACCAGGAGTTGAACTCAGGGCCTTTGCGCTGAGCTCCATCCCAGCCACATCCCCTGTTATTTTTTCTTTTTTGAGACAGGGTCCTGTGAAAGGACCCAGGCTGGACTCAAACTTGCCATCCTCCTACCTCACTCTTCCAGAACGCTGGCTGGGATCATGGGCATGTGGGACAGTGCCCAGCCATCCTGTTCTGGAGGAGACTGGAAACTTCAATACACAATTCCTGTCCAAAAACAGTTATTTAAACACACTTTTACTTAATCAGTTCAATAGAATCTATAGAATATTACCTACAGGGGGCTCTTCTTGGCACAACTCATGCTCACAAAGTGGTTCAAAAGGCGAATAAAGCAGACTACAAGTGTCTGCCATATAGAAGTAAACGAAGTAAAGTTTTCTGGGAGATCTACTAAATGGGCGGAGTTTCAGTGACAGAGGGGCAGTATCCAACTGACAGGATTCTGAAAGGGTTATCGAGAAGGTGATCCCTGAAATGTGGTTTGGAGGGTGGGTACGAGTTTATTACTTTGAAGATGGTAGAGTTGTCACTCCTCACAATGCCTTTGTATTGCAAAAATCTGATCTCTTTAAATAGTTCAATAGAAGTAACAGGAATACAACAGTAGGCAGACTACAGTAGTCAATGGAAATAACAGTAAGCAAATGACAAAGAAGTCAAAATTTCTGGTTATCTGCTTATATTGTTTGATCATTTTTGAATGCCTATATCTGGCAATCTGAACAACTACTGTGAAGATAACAATATGCAATATGACAACCATTATTGATTTCCTATCATCTTGTTTTGAAATCCTGTGTCATTTTTATTGTTTTTTTCTTATTCTCTTTGAAATAAATTTTTTTTTCTGGTTATTTTACCAGAGAGATAATTAGTTACCATTGAGTTGTATAATTTTAAAAGATTTTGTTATATAAATTTATACATACTGAATTATATAAAGGGGATTGCACTACTGGGTAACTCCAAAATACATTTTAAAACACTTTTTCACCCCCTATGGAATTAGGCTTTGTAATGGTTATGTGGTATTTAACATTACTAAACCTTTATAGATTGACACCTACAGTGTTCCAGGTTATTTTTTGTTTATTTTTTTGCCTTTTACAAAGAATACTGCAATACACATAATGGTAGCTAAATAACAAAAATATACATGATTATTTCCTTAGGGTAATTTTTCAGTAGATGTTTCTGGGATAAAGGGGTAAGCTCTTTTTAAAATTATTTTTCTAAGTTCTGAAAATGGGTAATGGACCTATATTTTAAAAAATCATTTTATTTACACTGCAATGGGTAGGCTTTTTTCTTACTCAAATTTTTATTGATAACCACAAAATATTAGTGATAATTCTTCTGAGTTTATGTATTGCCTTACAATTTCTTTGCCTTCAGCCATTAATTTGATGTGCTCAGGAGCTCCGGAGCAGGAGGCGTGGGCGTCATTCCCTGCTTTTCAGGTGAGGAAAGCAAGTCCGAGGGAGAAGAGTAATTGTATAGGGTGACAGAAGGAGGATCAGTGACAGTGCCGGTGGCAGATCCAGAACTAGATGTGCCTCTGAGACAGAGCCTTCGGCCGGGCACTGTGCCCTGCACTCAGCCACTGGCATGTCACAGTATCCACAGGACAGAGATGGTTGGACCCGTGACAGTCGCTAGACTTGTTTGTCAACATTTTCTACCATTTCCCCTAACATTCTTTTTTTACATTTAAAAAAATTTTTAACTGTAACCATGGGACACTGTTCTTGGCACGGTGCTACTTTCTTGGGCTGTGGCTGCAGAGGGTTTCAGTGGGTAGTGGGGGCAGCATTTCAAATAATAGGAATGAAGCCGTGTCAGCAGAAATTAGAGTAAAGCCTTCCAGTTGGCCTCTGCTGGGCTAGTTTTGGCCTATAGGTTGAGCTTGTAGCATATTTTCAAAACTACAGAAGAATTTTTTTGCCAGCTATTCCATGGACAGAAGACTTAATTCCTAGAAATATTGAGGACTCAAAAAAGTGGACCCTCAAAAATAAAAAAAAAACTTAATCAAAAAATGAGCAAGTGAAATGAATAGAAACTTCTCAGAAGAAGTACAGATGGCCAATGAATACATGAAAAAATGTTCAACATCTTTGGCCACTAGAGAAATGCAAATTCAAGTGATTTTGAGATTCCTTCCTACTCCATAGAGAATGGCTATCATAAAAAACCAAATAACAAATGCTGGTGAGGCTGTGGGGTAGGCATGGGGAGGAGCCCTTCTACATTGCTGATGGGAATGACAATTAGTAAAACCACTGTGGAGATCATGGAGATACTTGGGGAAAAAAACCCTACAAGCAGAAATTCCATTTCACCGAGGTATTTCCCTTCTAGGTATCTTCCTGAAAAAGTTGAAGTCATCACATTACAGTGATACATGCATGCCCATTTATAGGAACATATTCATAATAGCTAAGTCTTGGAAGCAGCTGATATCTCCATCAAGAGATGAATGAATAAAGAACATGTGGTATTTACACACAATGGAGTACTATTCTGCCATAAAGAATGATAAACTTGCTTCATTTGTAGGAAAATGCCTCTACCTTGAGACCATAATGTTAAATGAAATAAGTCTGATGCAGAAGCTTAAAGATCACATGGTTTCTTTTACATGAGAAACCTAAAATATAAAATAAAGTGCAAAATAAAAGATAGAAAATAGAAAGAAATGACACAGCAGTTACCCGCCTGTGACTGCTTCACATAGAAACGGGCATGCATAGGCTCTCTTCCTGCAGATGCACTGCTGACCTGGAGCTTGCCTCAGGAGAGCCACTGTGGACTTCAGTGGGGTAAACTCTGCCCACTGCAGACGGGTCAGAAGCATCCAGGTTTCCTGTGACCTCATCTCTCCCAATTGCTTTCCTTCCGTGTATCTGGCTTCACTCCACCACTTTGCAGGCGGGGCCTTTTATGCAAGGGTCCCTTGGGGTTGGAGCCTAGGAAAGAAATCTGGGCAGGCAGCTTGTGGTGGAGACAAGGAGCCTCCTGAAATGAGTGGGACACTTCAACGTTATTGTACGGGCATAGGGAAGCCATCAAGGGGTCTGGGACTCATAACTTACATCCCAGTGCCTTGTTCTGAAACAGCTGCCTCCCATTCATTCCCACAATTTCTGCTTCTGCTGCATTTTCTCTTCGCCATCTCTGCTCCCAGTGGGGAGTGTTTCCACAAGGCTAGACAGCTGTTTACATTTCCTTTTTTAATGAAGGCATTGTGGGTCTTCCTTTCTCTCAGGACACCTCGGAAATTGCTCTCACTGTGAGAAGAGGTCAGGCACGTAGACCAGGAAGACTGCACTGCTCTGGGGTCTGGCTGATTCCACAGGGCATGGGAAGTAGGGGAAGTCTTCCTTCAGCAGTTGCCAGTGGTTCGTGGTTGAAGTCAGATGTGTAGTGCGATCAGCTTTGGGGAAGTATTTGGTTGTTCTAGGCGAGGTCTTTGGCCTTAGCTGGATGTGGTGCACAGAACACTCAGGAGGAACTCTAAAATCTGACTACATTGCCATGGTATTGCCCAGGAGCTTGGAGACCAAGCTGAAACCTCCTTCCCACATCTTGAAGATTAGACCAACTCCTACCCTGTCCACATTACAGGGCCAATTTGAGGATTGAGTAGGAGAGTATTCAGTGGTTGTACACACTCATGTGGTTCCCGGGAAAGGGAAGGAATGGTTTCCATGGGATGAAATGGGTCTCTACCAGTTCCCTTCGCTGGATGGTGGGGAATCTGGGCCCAATTTAGAGTGGAGCAGATAATTCCAGGGGCTGAGATAGTTCAAGCAGGTGATTTGAAGGGTCCGAGAAAACCCCACAGGGGCAATATATCCTTGCCAGGTCACTTGTACACATTTAAAGCCCCACCACTGGACTTCTGAATAAGATGACCATCCTGATTAAATGCAGAGTGTTTAAAAGCAGGGCCACTGGCCACTGCTTTACTTAAGATTATATTCTTTCTAACTGTGTGGCATTCAGGTCTCAGTTTTTCAGGATTGGCAAAGCAAGTACTGTAGCAACAGTCTCTATGTATCTTAGAGGTAGTCTCTGTGTCCTAAGTTTGTTATGAGAATTAAACAGGGTAGCACAGGAAAAGGCCTTGGCAAAGTGCTTGGCTGTTCATAGATGTTTAGTAAAGCCAGATATTCGGAGTAGCTCATGGCTGCTGTGCCTGAGTGAGGTTGGAGGCTGCAAGAGGGTTAGAATGCAGAAGAAGCAGCTGCTGGCCTGGGGAGAGGCCTGAACAAGGAGGCCCCTGCAGTGGAGAAAGGACACGGCTTTCAGAGATGGATGGGAGGGAATTCCAATGTCTTCATCACCACGGTGTTGTCCTGGAAACCCATAAAGGTAGCGGATCGCTGCAGTTTCACTCTCCTCTAGGCTCAGCAGGTGGGTTCCACCCCAATGGCGGTGGCAAGGAGGAGGCAGGTAATCAGTTTTGGGCTCTAGTTAGGCGGTGCTCTCCGGGGAGCCTGTGACGCACTCTGCGGCAGCTTGGTGCAGAGCAAAGCCATGCGGGAGGCAGGCGGGAGACTCGTGCACAGCCGGTTATGGGTTATGGCAGGCATGGGTGTTTTATGGCCGTGCTGGTGCAGGCTTGCTCGTGGCTGCCTGTGGGAAGCAGTATCACCCGTCTCTTTATTACCTGCATCCTGGGCTTTCTTTCTACAGCGCTTGTCCCTTCGCTCACAGTCCACCCCCTTCTGTCTGAAGGTTTGTCGGAAACGTATTGCCATTGTGTCCAAGCATGGAGCTCCCTGCGTCACCTCCCACCCCACACTCACTTTGGTACCTGTATGACACTGTGATCCCCTTACTCTCCTACTTCAGGAGAGGCCAGGGCGAGGGCTGGGGGCTGGCCTGAGGAAGCAGCCCCAGCCCAACCCACCCTCTCCCCGGCCTTTTGTCCCTGTTCTCTTCTTTTTGTCCAGAGATGTGTTAAATGCACAGACACAGGGATGGACAGTCGGCTTTGCTGTCCAGGTCACCAGTCCACACGTATTTGGTCTGCAGCAACAAATACGAGGCTCTGCATGCTTCTCTCCAAGAGCAGTGTGTGTTTCCACCATAACTGGGGGCATGAAGCCCACACTGAGACAGGAGAAGAGGTTGTGCTAGCCACGAGTTTCCACCCTCCTTCAGCTCCTTCTACAGCTGTGGGACCCTGTCTCTGTCTCCTGGTTTTTCTGAGTGTTAAGCAATAAAAATTTCATGCTAGCATCCTCAAATGAAACCCACTAATCTGTATACATAATACATACTAGTTAAAAAAAAAAGATTTCATAGCCATTGATTTCTATGCTGCCCATCAGACCCAGTGTTCTGTGAGCCTGCTGAATTTGTCATCTTGGGATTCTGTCTTTAAAAGTAGGCATTCTTGGTAGGAATGTCTACCATTAGAATGGTAGACATAATAGATACTATTTCCATATCACAATGCCTTTCATCTGTACCTATTAATGCCAGCTTTCAGCTCCTGCAGGGCCCTTTAAGCTACTTCAGAGGGCCCCCAGGGAGAGTCCATATGCACTAACAAATACATCTGGTCACATAGTACTTGATGCCTGCCGTTTCTCTATTCTGGATGCCCTCCTTCCGAGATGTTCAGAGCTGATCCCTGCTCTGCTGTAATCCTTGGCCAGGAGGTGACACCTCTTCAGTTCCTCCAGTGTTCAGAGGAAGCCACCCCTGTAGGTCCTGGTTTTCTCCCCAAACCCCACAGTCTCTAACAGTGGAAGATCCCCAGCATGTCCCCCTGGGCCACAGGGCCACTACAGGAAACCAGTTCTTACTTCTCTTAGTGATTTTTCTTCTGCTGGGGAGGTGAAAGTATGAGGATCCAAAGGGCCCTTTCCTTTGTGGGGTTCTGGGGAGGATTGGTAGAGAATGAACCCATTTGTCTTTACTCCCTGCTGGGATGACCCCAGCTTTGTCTCCCAGTGGTCTGTAAGTTTTCAGCGACAGTCCTTTCTAGGCTGGTTTGCTCTGTAGACATGAGCCTCTGTGACATGAGCCTTTTGGTGTGAAAGTTGTCATGTGAGCTAATGCTTAGGACTCAGATAGACTCTGGTTTCCAACAACAAAGGGTTTAGTGACAGGAGAACATAGAATTTGGAAGGTTGTTATATAGAATTTTCTCAGGGACACAAGGATGGCTCCAGATCATATCCTTGCCTCTTCCTGGTTCCCCAGGGAGCTAGGATGACAGGGACTCTGCTAAGTAGAAAACAGGGATCACTCCACTCCAGTGCAGAGCACTAGCAAGTGAGCTGGAGTGCACAGCATGAGCCTGACACCTGAAGGGAACTTTTCCTTCTTCCTATTCCCAACCTGAACTGAGAGACCTGGCTGCTTGCTCAGGTCAGGAGAGTGGAGTAAGGGACCTCACACTGAGCACATGGCCTCGTGCCTGGCACGTAGGAAATAGATAATTAGCAGGAGTTGGCTAATTGAGCGAGGGACTAAATATAGGAGAGAGACAGAGAGACTGAGAGAGCTGGATCCAAGGCAGACCCATCTGTTGTGCTGTCAGATCGGTGAGAATCTCTCTCTCTGTCTCTGTCTCGTGGTATTGGGGATCAAACCTAAAGAATTTGCACTGAGTTGCATCTTTGCCTTTTTAAAAAAATATTTTGAAACAGGGCCTTGCTGAGCCACTAATTTACCTGGGCTGTGTTCAAACTTGTGATCCTCCTGCCTCAGCATGCTGGAATTAGAGAGGTATGGTCCACCATGCCCAACTCTCTAGATTTTTTCCTTTTTTCTTTTACAGCGCACAGCCTATAATTCCAAACTTACCTTATGTATGGTTGATGTACATAGCAGATTTCTTTCTCACTGAATTTTAACAGTGGGAATACATACTCCTGGCCTCTGGAATTGGGTATCAGTAAGCCCAGAATTAAGACCTGTGCTAATGGTTTCAGCAAATGACGTATGTACATGTACATTCTGCCAGCTTGTCTTATACAGCTAAAGCATCTGCTTCTTTTAAACTCAGGGATTAAGTGGATAGAAGCCACAAAAATGCAGAATTCCTTTTAAACACAAAGAAATGAATTTTCAGATAAATTCAGCCATAGTCAGAGTAATGGGCAACCCATTCCTGGAAGTATTCAGTCAGAAGCTGAACGTCCTCTTAGGGAAATTGAAGCACCAAAAGGGGATGCAACTGACCCTGAAATCCTTTCTCATATGGGAGCCTGTGTTTCTTAGTCTGGGATGTTCACTATTTTCACTGCACTGTAAATAGATGAGGAGACTTTGCTTAACTCATGCATTGGACTTCCTCCTTAAGCCTGATACAGGAAAGGGAGCAATGCATGAAACTTTCCTCCTGGCCAGCAACCATCTAATATCCCTCGTACTGTCAAGTGGGGTTACAGGGCTTTAGATCACTGTATCCAGATGATTCCAGCTCATGCCTACCTGTTCACATCAACGACCCTGTGGAGACTATCTTAATGGCTCCTTCACTGATGACCTTCTCTTCAGTAAGGGTGACTTCTTCACACCAGACTCTAAGGCCCACCATAACAGGAACTATGTCTGTGTTATACTGGTTGCATCCTGAGAACTGAGCATATTGTGAGGCATGTAGTAGGTAATGAGTTTGTGTTGGTTCATTGACTATCAGACCTTTCCATGTAAGTCAGAGTGCTGGAGCCACTCTGTCCTGAGAACTCAAGGACAGAAGTTTATGGACCGACCCAGAGGTAGAAAAATTACTTCCCATCATAGTTTAGTTCTTAACCTGGAACATCCACTGCAAATTAATACTGCTTTTTGGGGAGCAGGTAAAGAGGAGTGAAGATGTGTTCTTGAATAGCTGCTGAATGGGCTTAACTGAAGATCCATTTCATTTGGGAGCAATGTAGATAGTGTGGCAGGCATTTGGGTTTGTGTGGCTGCATAGTGAAAGTTAACATTCTCGCAGTGATGTGGATCTGAGAATGCTGACTGGACAGAGACTAGTTATCCTCAGCTTGTTAGCTGAGGAGGGTAGATTAGAGGGTTCACTTATTGTTTAAAGTCTCTTAGGAACAACGTCCTTCATAGCCATGCATGGTTGCCTTCCTTTTTTACAGTTCTTTTGCAAAAGTGTGTCTTCGAGTCCAAAGAGATGGACTGAGATTGTGCGTGATTGCATGTTTTCTATCCATGCAAATGCTGACAGTCTGGACTGCAGTGCCGCAGTGATTTCTAGGGGCTTTCAGTCTCCATGCAGCTTGGTTTCCGCCTGTCAGGTTCCAAATGACATCCCTTTCCCAGTTTCCCTCCACGGCTTCTGCACAGCCGCCCCTTTCTGCACATGCCCCATCCTGTCATGTTTCCTCTTGCGCTTAGTGGGTAACCTTAACTGCTGCATGGAAAAGATAGATTCCTGCGTTCTACCTCCATCAATTGCCTCTTGTGATATCCGCAAGCTTATCTCCTTCCACATAACTTTCCTCCCTTCTCCCTCTGTCAGAGGCAGGGAAAGTCATTTTCCTCCCCACGGGTAGTATTTTTGCCTGTCTTTGGATCCCACCCTCCATCACTTCCCTGTGAACCTGTCCTGCCATTCATCCACCTTGTGATTATGTCTTTCATTTCCCCCTCCACCCTATACTCACTCTGCACCCTCCAGTATACAAACGTGACCACTCCTACAGCCCCACAAGGCACAGCGTGTCTTTCTCCTTCTCTGCCTGGTCAGTTTTCTTCATAAACAGACTGGTCCTCTGCATTTTACAGCCTGTTCATCAAAACTCACTTACCCTTCTGCTAGTACATTTTCCTCACATGTCCATCGAGATCGCTCCCACTACCAGCTTCCAACCCCTGTGTTTGAAAGTCCTGCGGGTCCTGCCTTCCTCCTTCCTCTCTCAGCTTCTTTGTGGCATTTGGCGTTAGCCAACTCTCTTGGTTTTTGTGGCACTGACATCTCCTTTTTTTTTTTTTTTTTGTTCTCTGCCCAGCAGTATTTCTCCACCAGGGATCTTCGCCTGAGATGAAACATAGAAATGGTTGGAGAGACTATTGCCTCAGTTTCTCTGGAATCTGCATGTCTCCTACCCTTCCAGGGGAGAAGGCCAGTCATCACGTATCTAGACAACTTCAGGCATTTCTGTGTAGCTCTCTTAGGGGCACCATCTCTGTTTTCTCCAGAAGTTTCTTGTTTTCTTCTGTTCTTTACCCTGATGTCTTTATTATTCTAATCCTACACATTCTTTCTGGGCAAGCCTATGAGAAGCCTATGAGGAGAACCACCAATTTTTTTTCACTTTTTAAATTTTCAAATAAAAAAAACTAACAAAACAACAATGAAGCAAAAGTGAAACAACACAAAAACAACAAAAACAATGCATGACCTCAGAACAAAATGACAGGAAGTAACAATGGTTGCTCCATTAGATACTATTAGCTTCAGCGAAGTTGCTCAGTCCACTAGACGTAAGAATGGGACAGTAATGAGTAATAAAAATATTAGAAAAAATAAAAACATTGGAAATGATGCAGAACTTCACCCATGCAAGACAGTGGGTCAACAATGGCTCTCGTACTGAATATTGTTGTTTTAAGATCAGTCATTCTGATTACCAGATTCAAGCGTGCAAAATTGGTCAAGAAAAAAGAAAGCTTTAAGCATTGACTATTCCTTTCATTAAACCACAGACATGAGCAATATACCTATCCCAGCTGTCCTTACATATACGTATAAATTTTGTTTTTCATTTGAAAGAACAAAATAACAAAAAGTATATAAACAAAATAGTATAGAGGACAATAAAAATGATACAGAAATTCAAAACATGGTGATAGAATATTAAGAATGGTTGTTATATTGTATAATGTCATCTTCAAAATTGTTGCACATATAACCAGATACAGGCATGCAAGACTGATCAAACAATTACACATTAACAAGGACAGCTAGTTATAATGTGATGACTCTGGAGACAAATACGCTAAGTCAGACCTCTGTGCTGGGTGCCTTACCCTTGTACTGTGGCTGCCTGCCTGCTGGCAGCCCCTCCGGGCCCAAGACCTACGCACGCGTAGTGTGTCCAGTGCCAGCTCATCACCCCCCCCCCCGGCTCCCCTGTGGTATCATTCTCCAACCAGACACCCAAGCCCCACTCAAGGCTTTTTTTTTCTCCCCAGTACTGGAGATTGAACCCAGAGCCCTCACAGTCAGCGACATCTCTGGCTCTTTTTTTATACTTTATTTTGAGACTGGACCTCTCTCTGTCATCAAATTGCTCAGGCTGGGTTTGAACTTTTCACTCTCCTGCTTCAGTCTTCCAGAGTGCTGGGACTACAAAGGTGTGACCATACACAGCTCTGACTCTTCTGTCTCATATCTGCTTTCTCAGGATAAATTATTCACTAAGTTACTTAGTATCAGCTTCCTTGATATCTCATGATTTAATCTCACATTGTGAGTTGGATTCAAGCCCTTAATCCCTAGATTTCAATCAGGCATTAGCTTCCCGAAGGTCTCCCTGTTTCAAAATGCGCTATTTTTCTTCATCCTCCTACCAAGAACTATAGAATGATCCATTTAATATTCAAATGCTATTATGCTTCTTCTTACTTAAATGCCTTGAACACGTGCCCCTCAATAGCTCTGACCCACGGGGCTTCAGTTTGAAGTGGGGAGGGTTCTCCACGATTGCCCTCTCATCATTTCCGGGGGGCATGGCCCTCTTACACTCATGTATTTCAACTGTGCCATGTACTGACCCACAGCCTGCCTCTGCCTAGTGTGGCTGCCTGCTGCTCCTTATTGCCTCCAGCTTCTGCTTCCCATATGTGATGCAAATTTCCCTCCAAAGCTTGTGTCCCATTCAGACACCTGCTGATCACCGCGTACCACCTCAGCTAGCTGCTGATTTATTTTATCAGTTTTTCCTACCAGCCTGGGAACTTTCTAGGGGCAGAGGCAATGCCTACGCCGTTTCTTTCACTGGGCCTGCTATTCAAGTGTGGGGGAAGCAATAGATACATGCTTATTTAATCAGCAGTACATCTGGGCTATAGTTTCCGAAAGAGGAATGGTGCGCTAATTATTTTAATGAGTAGCGAGGAGTGAAGAGTCCTAGATTTAGAACCAAGTGCTTGGCCTCCCACCCGAGGCTGCACTCAGTAGTGATCCATCACTAACTAACTCACTTATTTTAGGCTCAGCCTGTTTATGCAGCTTTGACAAAATGCCTTTGTCAACCTACCAAAAATAAGACTCAGGGAGATAGTTTTCAAAGAATAATGCCATTTATTTGGGAATAGCATTGCAATGGGAATGTACGTGCCACAGTAGACTATGGGAGTATTTGAAAAGATGGAGGCAAGGGGAAGGTTTTAAAGGCAAAGAAAAGTACATCAGGTAATTTGAAATAACAACCCTTGGCCACAGTGATTAAAGACAAGAGTGGCATCAGTCTGGGGCTGGATAGAGAGTTGCTGGGCAGATGTCCTTGCGGAAGTACTTTTATGTATAGGGTTGCAGTGGGACAAGCTTGTGGGTCTGACAGTTTTCTTTTGATAGCTGTTATCAGGAGTTTATGTGTAACAGCCCTTTCTTCACAACTGCCTGGCTTTATTTGCTTTTGTTGTTGTTAGAGTTGACATAAGCAACTCCATTTTGATTGTGACAGCTTTCACATTTCTTTCACCCTGGTGACTGGAGAATGTATTAAAAGCAGATATTTATTTCTACAGTTTTGGAGACTGGAAGACCCAAGATCAAGGCACCAGTAGTTTTAGTGGTCTAATGAAGGTCTCTGCTTTCAAAGTGGCAGTGTGCATATGGGTCCTCACCTCGAGTCAAGAGTCAAAAAGTAAAAAGGCAACTAAGCTTTCAATGCGAAGCAACTAAACATTTAATTCTTCTGAGCCCCAAATCAATTGCATTTTAAATGAAATGAAATGTTTATAAAATATTAGTTTCAAAGTGGGACAATAAGATAGTATAATTAATCTTCTACCTTAGAACATTTCTTTATCAAGAGTACTATTATCCACTTAGTGAGGCCCTTTTATAATGGCATTGATCTGTTGATATGGGTGGGGCCCAGTGACCTTAGCACGTCCCCAATGTCCTGCCTCCCATCACTGTCACACTGAAGGGTAGGTGTCTCACACATGACATTTGGAGGTCACATGGAATTCCATCCATACTCCCCAATTCATGTCCTTCTCACATGCAAAATGCATTCATTTCACTCTCGTAAACTACCACAGTCTCAGGTAACTCCAGCATTAATCCTAAAGCCAAGGTCTCTGAGTAAGATAAGGCTGAGACTCAAGGCATAATACACCCTGAGGCAAATTTGTCCCAGCTATGAGCCTGTGAAATCAAACAATTCGTGTGCTTCTAGTAGACAGTGGCAGGACAGGCCCAGGGTAGACATTTCTATTTCACAATGTACATGTGCAGACTCTGGGTTTGATCCTCAATACTGGAAAAAAATAGTAGCAGGCCCCAAGGAAGTCTAAAATGCAGCAAAGCTGGACACAGCACTGACCTTCTCATCCCACACAGGTGGAATAGAAAAGAAGAAAGGAGTAAAAGGACCCAGCGAGACCAAACCTCAGCAGTGCAGACAACAAACGTGAAGACTGGAGATGAAGCTTTGATTCTGTGTCCTACCTCCTAGACACACTGAGGAAGAGCAGAGGCCTCCGAAGTCTCAGGCAGCCCTGTCCTCAGGGCTTTAGCTGTCTTCAAGTCACCTGCTTGTGGCTTCTGTAGGCCAGGGACATGCACCTCATTGTTGGGATTTCAGGGGAGCCCTGTCCCCACAGCTCCACCTAGCATGACCCTAGAACAAGGTCTGTGATGACTCCAGTCCCTTAGCTCTGCTGGGCACTGACCTAATGATGTCTCTCTATGGTGTCCCCTGCCCCATGGCTGCAGGTCTCTGCCTGCTCCTCAAGGCTTCTTGCAGCATCCTTTGAAGCCTCACGGGGGACATCCTCCACAGATCTTAGATGTAGCACCAGGTGGACACCCCCCATGCTCACTGCTTGGCCCCACTTGAGTCATAGGGGGTGCCTGAGGAGTGCTGTACAGGATGTGGGGAGCAGAGCCCAGAGGGAGCTTGGGCAGTGAGCCATCAGATTCCATGGGTACCCAGGTCCTGCTCCCTAAAATCTCTTTGCCCCTGAGCCCCTGGTACTCTGGCCTTGAAAGGCATTGCAGCTTTAAGAATGTCTGAAATCTGACATGTCTTTGGGGTCATTCTCTCATAGTTTTATGAGTGTGAGTGTGTGTGTGTGTGTGTGTGTGTGTGTGTGTGTGTATGTGTGTGTGCATGCTGCAGATTGAACTGAGGACCTTGTACACACTAGGGAAGGGCTCTGCCACTGACCTACACCCCATCCTCCCAATGTCTTGAAGAGAATCTGACTTCTTTCTGTCTATATTAATCTCTAAATGGTTGCTTGGCCACCACTTTGGTTTTCTCTCCTGAACATGGTTTTCTTTTTTTTTTTTTCATTCTTCACATGGACAAGTTCAGAATTTTCCAAATTTTGGCATTCTAGCTTCCTTTTGTTTATAAATTTGGGTTTTAAATCATTTAATCATTTTTCTCTTCTTGCATCTTACTAGAAGTAGTCAAGCGAAGTCATGCAGTATTCTGAAGATTTTGCTGCTCTGAGATTTACCCTGCCAGCTCTCTTAGCTCATTAGTCATAAGTTCTGCCTTCCAGAAAATCCTAGGACAGGCACATAATTCACTCAAGCTCTTTGTAACTTTATAGCAAGTGTGCCTTTCCTCCAGTTTCTAATATCTTGTTCTGCATTTCCATCTGAGATCTCATCAGAATCATCTTTTCTGACATGATCACTTAAGTAATCTCTGAGGAGTCTGAGGCTGTCCTTACAGCTTTCCTTTCCTTCTCAGCTCTTACTTCTCATATCTCCCTTAATGCTCCATTCATAGCAATATGGGCTTTTCCAGCATTTGCCCCAGATCTGTTCCAGCTTCTACCTTTTATCTGGTTCCAAAGCTATTTTCACATTTTTAGGGCTATATTATGGTAACCCCCTTTAGATCTGGTAGCAGTTTGTGTTGTTACCACAGAATACTCTGAGACTGGACAATTTATTAGGAAGAGAAATATATTTTCCCATATGTTTTAGTTAGTTTTCTCTCATTGCTGAGACAAAATATTCGACACACAAAGTTAAAGGGGGAGAGGTTTGTTTCAGTCCATAATCAGCTGGCTCCAAGGCAGAGTGGCCCATGGCAGAGGGCCAATGCTTCATGGTGGTGGAAGACAGGAAAAGAAACAAGAGAGGTGAGAGGCAAGCCTGTGTGCGTCCCTTATATGGTATGTAGGCTGCCTGCCCTAAGGTGGGTATAACACTCACACCCTTAATTCTAGCACTGAACCTTAAGTCAATCACAAACTCTAGATTCAGCCACCTCCAAAAAAGCCCAAGACTGCACGAGGCTTTGGGGGCCATCTGGACACAAACCATAACACCATGGTTGTGCATAATGAGAAGTCAAAAAAAAAAAAAAAAGAGAGAATTCCAAGATCAGTTACTTGAGGGTTCAGTTATCAGGTGGGGGGCACAGTGTGCTTCTAGAAGGGTGCTTTGAGCACTGCATCCTGCAGAGAGGAGGAGCACTGTGTCTGCACCTGACAGGAAGTGTGAGGGCAAAAAGGAGCCAGCCTCTCCCTCCCAAGCTGTTTTATCACAGCGTGGACCCATGCACCAGGGCAGAGCCCTCCCAAAGACCTCGCCTTGCTTCCTGGGTGTAGTGGGGTTACTTATACAGTGCGTGAACTTTGGGGGACGTATTTATGCCATAGCAACCTCACTTTCTTCATCTCTAGAGTGAGACTAGTACAAAAAATACCTACTGAGTTCCAAAGGGTAGATCAAGTTTGATTACATGGAATCACATGAAAGCAGGAGTATGACAGGGCTATGGATATAAAAGGGATAATTACTGTTTTTCTATATTTTGAAGTTTTGAAGGTTGTCTAAGTCATCTCTTATGTGAATAAAAGAAAACTTCCTGTTCAAGTTTTATCTGCTCTGGTACTGTTCAAAGCCACATTTGTGACCTTTGTGCTCGAGGGCTCTTTCTAGACCCATGGCAGGTGATGTTTGGCTGTTATTTTCCAGCAGCCAAGATAGGGAAAGAGCTGATATTTATTTATGTAGCATATATTAGTTCATTAATGCCTTTAAAATTTTTTTGGAGAAACTACATGAAATCAGATTCCACAGTAGGTTCCATGAAAAATATGGAGAAGAAACAGATATGAACTCAGTTTTCAAGAAGATTTCAATCTACAAGGGGCTAATGCATCCCACTTTCTATTTCATGCTATACAGTTTTACATGTAAGTACAAAAGAGGTACAGACCTAGGGCCGAGTAAGGGGCCCCAGAAAGACTTCAGAGAGAGGATGGCATCAGTCTTAAGAGATGAGCATTGTCTCTACCATGGTGGAAATACAGAGCGGACAATGGAGCACAAATGCCCATAAATGACATCAGTGCTACTTGTGAAATTTCGGAAGTAAATCACAGCTACCCAAGTGGTGATAGAAAAGCTTATAAATGGTGTACAGAAGCAGTAAGGAAATCCTTTAGTTTTAGCTTTGAATAAAATAGATGCACTAGAAGATATGGCCTCATGGTTCTTACTTGTTAGAAATGTCCTCATTTGAAGAGTACGGGATGAGGGTTTGCCATCTAACTTTGCGAGTGTTATTCTGCACCTTTCCTGTTTGACCTGACCTTGTTTCATAACCCCCATTGTAGAGCTGTGGGGTAAATTTAACAACATTTCCTTTACCTCTCAGGGGCATCATGGAGTATAAATGAACACATTCTAGGCAAAGCATTAATTGGGTTCTTCAGGTAAAAATGCTCAGTAAGTGAAAATACTAATGCTGTTATGAGTTTCTCCCTTTCTGTATCCTGGGAAGCAGAATGATGTGTACACAGCCATGCAAAACCATCTTCTTCAGCACTCTTGTCATAAGGGAGGATAAAAATATGTACAGTAATAACAGTCAAGCTGGGCTTGAAGCACTGAGGTGGAGAGCCTGCCCCTGGGTGGCTTCCTGGGGTTAGTAACCCAATTTTAATCTCCATCAACAGCAGAAATGATCCCCTGAGAGTCCATCCTGGAAAGGTACTAAAGTTTCTATTCTTGCACTTTGACAGTTTCACAGACCACTCTTGATTTTGCTTGGGTTGGTGGCTCACAGTAGAGCCCAGGAGACAGTCTTTTTCACCTTTTGGCACCTCTGTGGCCCTGTGAACATATATGCAGCTGGCTATTTTCAGAGAGAAGCTCCAGGGTCATGAATGAGGACAGGAAACATTCATAGCCCTCCAGGAAGACCATTAGGGGGTACTTTCCCGTGGGCTCTTGCGTTTCTGTCCATCTTTTGAACAAGGGACCATTTCAACTTTGTTTAGGACAATTTAAAAATATGTGTGTGGCAAACAGCCCTGGAAGGTAGAGGCAGGGTTCCCCTCTAGGGCAGAGGGCACATTTCTCTCCTGACCAGGATAGCAAAGATGACATCTCATGCTGGGGCAAAGGTTGGGTAGATTTGCTAGCATCGCTGGTAAGAATGGAAGTTTGCAAAGCTATAGTCACAAACATATTGTGTGTGCTGCATTCGCTTGGATCTGGCTGTCTATTGCTCCCTGAAGCTTGGGGATGAAGGGAACCAGGGCAGACATGAAGCCTCTGTTGTCTCCTGTGTGGTGAGAATAAAGTCTTTTGTCTCTGACCCAGGAGTCTCCTGCCCTCTGTCCGTGTCTGTGGAACTATGGCAAGCCACATTATTTGCTTATGAGATCTCAGACTCTTCCTCGTTCCTAACACTGTCTTTTAACCTTCTCTGTATAAAGAATTTGGAATGCACTCCTGTCTATTTTCTTTCTTTTCTTCCAGCCTCGACAGTGGTGTGCTGCCTTCCATCAGTGCCCTGTTAGAGCACCCTGGGAGAGGAATGTGGTAGCCTCCCACCTGCTTCCTTGCCTCCAGTCTCTTTCCCTCCTCTGTTCAGATCCTACACAGTTGCCAGAATCAAGTCCTCAGAGCACAGCCTTCATCCTGTCCCTCCTCACTCCATAGTATTCAATGGCTCTCTGTGGCCAGAATGGAATGTAAACTCCAGATGAAGTGAGTGCGTTCTCTAGTCAGGTCTTAATGTCTATCTCCAGCTCTTACCGTTTCCTGTCTCTCTGTGAACACTCCATCCTCAGAATGACCCAGAGTCACCCCTGCATCCCCTAAACACAGCCTGTCATTTCCTGTTCATGCCATCTTTGTTCATGTCATTTGTCTTTATACCTGGCCCTGAAATTCTGTGACTTTTGTCCATGCTTAAATGCTAAATTTGTTGAGATACTCTCTCATTTTCCACCCTGGCCAAACCAGTCATTTTCTTGCGGCAACGTTTACACTAGATTTTGTGCTATAGTTACCGATATTTGTCTTCCCCTCTAGTTAAGGGCAAAGGTCACACTGTGCTATTCCTTGTGTCATTTTATCTTGCTTATTAGTGCCTTTTACACA
Organism: Dinomys branickii; assembly: GCA_004027595.1. NCBI lineage: Eukaryota > Metazoa > Chordata > Mammalia > Rodentia > Dinomyidae > Dinomys > Dinomys branickii. Next base: position 37,588 of record PVLD010015021.1, read on the forward strand.
GGCACTCAATGATAGTTCACTGAGCTGTATTTTGACTTGGTAAGTGACTACTGGAGTTCAGAGACTTCGCCTCTGAGGTTTGTTCAAGGGTACACAGCAGGTGAGGGAGGGAATGCATGAACAGGCATCTCAGGCTTGGGATATTATACCAAGGGTTGGATGTTTCACTGTTGGGGAAGCTTGATTTGGGCACTAAATATCTTAAAATGTTGGGGACTATACCCTAGAGGGGAAGATGTTCATTAAAAAGATAAGACATTAAAATTTAATTCAGCATTTTGCTTCATAGTGAAACTGCGGAGCTCTCATGCAAATGCTATTTATTTTTATTCTAACCGATCAGTGGTGTGGCCCTGAGTATGTGGCCCTGAGTATGGTGAAGCACTGTGGGTGCAGAAGCTTTGCAGAGGTCACAGGCTCCCATGGGCATCGTGCCTGGGCTCTGTGGAGGGTCAGTTCCTATTTGGTTGGCTGCTTTGCTTGTTGGAGATCAAGGCAGAGCAACTGGAATTCTGCCCCTTGGCAAACCGCCTGACCCCCTGGGCTGTTCTGGAGCCAATCAAGAAAGGTGATGCCATCAGTTTTTCTTTGGGGAGTGAGAAGTGTGGCCCATCCTTGGGCTCCCTTTTCCAAAGGCTGAATTCTGCATGGGTGGCGGTGAGTCCTGCAGTGCTAATGTCCTGGGTGGAGAGGGGGGACAGATCACTCTGCCCAAGTTCAGCCTGACCTCAGCCATCGTTCGCTGCAAATTAAACACTGCAGTGGTTTTCTGCTGGTGACATTCACTGAACTGTTCATGATAGGCTGAGCACAGCCTGTTAGAGCAGCGAGAGCACTTTTGGCCTTCCCTAGTTCAACCCCCAACCTTTACTGAGAGGAAAACTGAGGCCCAGAGAGGTGTCTTCACTGGTATCTTTTTCTTTCCACCTGAGGCCATGGTGACCTTGAAGCGAGAGGGTAATGTTGAGTCTGACAATCACGGATAGAGGAACCTACAGAAATACGGGATCTAAGCAGAATGTGTTGCAGGTGACTAATTTTCCTGCCAAGACACATGGACCACATTCTGAGAAAAACAGAGACAAAGAAACAGACCTGACAGCAAAGGTAATTCATAAAATCCATAACCTAATAGGACAGCATTTTTCATTTTAAGGGACAAATTAGAAATACTTCTGGCTCTTCGCATAAAACACTGCAAAGGGCTGATGAGGTGAACTTATAAAAATTTAAGCACCACTCTGTACAGTATTAGGTTTATTAGGGTGGATGGGGGGAGCTTTTGTTCGTGCCTTGAATCGCAATGGGTGTGGTGGAATCTCTGTCGTTAAAATTTGAAGGTAGGTAAACAGTAAATATTTCCAGAGATAATTACTTAGTGCTGGGCAAAGCTTAAGGAATTGGAAGTTCCAGCTAGGGTTGGATCAACGCCATAGAGCCAGGGGTATTTATCTAAAGCTTATCTGAATCATCTGAGCAGCAGAGGTAGGTGCAATTTGGCAAGTGTGCTTCACACGGTTATGTTTCAGAGGTTTAATAATAATGCTTAAAAAAAGTATCCTATGGAGACATTCATTGTCCCTGCAGTATCACCACTGGCAGAGTCACCCCTCTCCCTTGCCCCTGGCCTACCCTTTCACCTCATCAGTCCTCATGTGCAAATTTTGACAAAACGGCAAAGAAAGGTTTGTAAGATGAATATCTTTCTTAGAATTTCTGTTTCTTGAAGGTTCTGTACCCAGTGGAGTTTTCAGCAGCCAAACCAGGAAAACAGACATTCATTGCTGAGTATTTCAATTCTCGGTTATATTTCTGAAGTGCTCTTATATCCTTATCATTGAGAAAGGTACAAGGAAAAAGAAAGCCCTGACCACTAAGAAATCCTAGGCTCTGTGCCTGCCTCTGGGAGTGTAACCCTGAGCCCATCATTTTGAAGTGTGAGCTTTCTTATCTATAAAATAAAAGATGGATCAAGTCATCATTAAGCTATTTTCCTCTTCCCCGGTATAGGAAGCCACTATCAGAGCTGGAATGGAGAGGAGGTGTTTTCTAGTTTACTCTGCAGACAGGGAAGCTGACAGATTGGGATGGTTGACTGTTTTGCTCGTTGGAGAATCAGGCTTATTAAATCAAGAACTGTGCACATGGCCTCTTACGCAGGACACTACGTGTCACAGCCCCTAAAGTGTGGTACGGAGGCCAGACAGCGCCACAGGGTGGGACCTTTCAGGGAAGCTCCATGAAGGAGAAATCAGATTTTCTAGAAAAAAGGGCAGCGTGGTGGGGTGGACAGCATAAGCCGGAGAGCAAGGGGAGGTGACAGAGCTGTCCCGGGCAGGACGGGTGTGGAGCCGGAGGACCCCCCATGCTGCTTGTGTTCTGTGCTGGCATTAGGGTTTGGGTGGCATGTACACTTGGTGCTAGATAATGGAACTGTGTTGTGAAAAAGTAGTTTCCTTTACAGTTCCTCCATCTGATTAGATGAGAGAGAAAGATATGTGTGTGAGTGTGCACTTGTGTGTGTGTATGTATGTGTGTGTATTGATGTTAATATATTTTTAAAAGCCTCAATATTCCTCTCCATTATTTTTCACCAAAGGAAGAACAAGTCTTAGGGTCGGAAACATCATCAGACAACAGTGTCTCTTAAATTTAATGACTTTGACTTGTTCTTACATTTACTCTGAGGTTTCCTGCTTATGGCGAGTGATATATTTTTTCCCCATTTATGTAAAAATGTGGTTTCCTTTTAAAAATAATTTTAAATGGAATCATGTCACTCTAATGTACTGTCAATCATGGTGCATCTGGCATCAGGGGACACACAAGTCCAGAACGTGAGGGAGTGGCAGTGCTTGAGAAATCCTGAGGCGGTGGTTGGGGATCTGGGCTCCGGAGCTAGGCAGGAGTAGACTCCAGTCCTGCCTGTGTTGTTTTCCAGCTTTAAGACCTTGAGCCTGACTCTGAGGGTCACATGGAGAAAGGACTCAGGGAGGGCAGTGATATTTTGCAACGTGTTTGCAGGAGTGTCATGCAAAACACAGCTTGTTTTATGTCTCTCCTCACCAAAAGCTCCACTGCTCTGGAAATGGAGCCTCCATATGGAGCAGTCTCACAATTAGGTTTTGGCTGTCTTTATTTGGCCTCTCTTGATGCAATGGATAGTGCAAGCCTCTTGCTACTATGTGGAAGGAAAGCTGCTATGTGTGATGGAAGGAACACTGGATTTGCCAGACTGTGAATGAAGGTGCTAGCACTGAATATGCGGGATGTCTTAGTTACCTTTGTTGTTGTTGGGACAGCACACCCAGCGCCCAAAGCTAAGGGAGGAAAGGCTTATTTGGCTCAGTTTGTAGAGGGTTCAGTCCATAATTGGCTGGCTCCAAGGCATGGCGGCACTGCAGAGGAGAGACAGTTCATGGCATCCAGAAGAAAACAGACAAAGCAAGGGATGACCACAGCTCTCCCTACCTCTAACATGTTATCCAGGCTACTTAGGGCAGGGGCGCTCACACCTGTTGTCCTAGTGCCTTTAAGCCTACTATTGCGCCATGAACCAATTCCAGCACCACACACTCTAGACCCAGCCGCCTTTGAAAAAGCCCCACCTATGACCCCACGAGGCACTGGGGGGACATCTAGACAGAAGCCATAATATTGGGGAAAATTACTTAACACTGACCTTGAATGTCAGTGTTATAGTCTGGGGATTATTATACAAAGTGGCTAGGATTATTGTGAGAGCAGACAAAGGCATTCTTGGCCTACAGTAGGTCTTCCATAAATAGCTATTGCTTCTCCTCAACTATAGATTGTGTGGTATCTTCCAGCAGCACCTCTCTTTGAAGTATTTCTCTACTTCATTAATGTGGTGATATCAGAAGAGGCAGAAACTTCTCTTTAGGCAGCCAAATTTCCAAGAAGTAAACTGCAGCCTGTTAAAAATGCTCAGCATGACTGGCCAAAAGGGCATCTCAGCAAACATTTCTGCAAGCAAGTCTGGCAGATTGTTGATACCGGCATCGTCTTGGCTCTGCAATTTCCTACTTCTGACTGTTGACCTATAGAAAAGAAAACCTATAGAGATGTCTAAATCTAGCTTTATATTATGTATCACATGGGGCAATCTCGCCTTCTAGATGGATTATATGTTCTCAGGTCTCTTTTAATTGCAAGTGATAGGAATGAAAAGAATCAGGATTAATCAAAACAGTGAACTTTTAAACCCATGGAAGTTAAGAGGGAGTATTCATGTAACTACAGTATGCTGGCTTTAGGCACAGATGGAATGAGGTGCTCAGTGATACTGTTGGACAGGTGAATAATACATATAGCATCTTGCCTTTAGCAACCTAAGCCAAACTTTTCAATGCTGCAGTAGACATGTGAGACATGAAATGTTGGTAACTCTTTTGTGATGACCTACTATGTATCATTTCTAATGGACCGCATTGGCTGGAAGTTAACCAGATCTGGACCAAGTGTAGTGCACATGGTCAGAGTTCATAGATGGGGAAGCTGGAAATCTAAAATCCTACAGGAACTCAGAGTGCCAATGTATCGTCCCACTCACAGAAGGACCACACAATACTATTACACTAGGGCTGAAAGTGTGAGAAAATTCCAAGCTTCCCTCTGATTTTATTAGAAGATTAGGCTCGGAGAAGTCATGACGATCCCCCACGTATACATAAATATCATCACATATCTGCTGTTATAATCGACATTTCTGGATCCTAATCCAATGTTTCTTTTAACTCTGCTACTCTTGAATGGCTTAACCTCTGGCTGCTGAATCTGGCTGACCCTCTGCCTGAACCGAAGTGCATCTGCTGGGGACTTAGGCTCTTCTGAAAACTCCAGCCTGGCCCCAGGTGACCTTTGGCCTGGGAGCCAAGTCAAGATAAGATGTAGGGAGTAAACTAGACAGGGCAGTGCTGACTGGACAGAGCCAGGCAGTGGGAGCTATCCAAGGTTCTGAGGGCATGGTCCTGATGGCGCTGTCTGAGGTTCTGAACCTTTGCTCCCCTATGAACCAGAGGCTGTGAGAAACAGCTTGCCGAGGTGATTTTGGCTTATGTTTACTACCCTGGATAGAGTGTTACTTGCTCCTGCTTATACCCTCAAAATTGCCCCCGTTAAATGGTAATGCTATTATAAGCCTGCCTACTATGACTCAGCATGTCTGGACACTGATCTATTTTGCCAAACTCTTAGTTCTGACTTCCAGAGGTTCCATTCCTGGCAGCAGGATTTGGAGGCTGAACATTGAAGGATCACTTGCACATTCTTCCCAGTAGGAACTGAAGAGACTCAGACGCAGCGGCACTAAACGGCTCACTCAAGACCACCCGTAACAAGAGCTAGGCCTCCAGCAAAATGTTGTTACCGGTCTTCCAGCCTCTGCTGTCTGTGTCTGCATCTTGGACCTTGATGACTCATCGGGTCTACTTTCTGGCCTGCTTCGTGCTTTGCTGTTTACTAGGTAGTGCCTGGAAAGGATCATCTGGCCATGGGTCCACCTTAACTCTGTCATCGATGTGATTCCTAGATACCTGGATTTAAGGCTACTTGCTCACCTATTGCTATGAATAGGAATTTCTTTTTTGGAAGGAAACACAATCCAGTCCATAGCAACCTTTGAAGTATAGCACAAAACATTATATTAATGTAAGAGAGAACTATGTCATTATTAACAAAAACATTAAATACTCTGAAATACCAGGGGCACTAGTAATGTTGTTTGTCAAAGGAAAATGACATCACGGAGCTCTCTGAGCTATTTGTTCAAAGATCCATGTGGTCTAATTTTATACTGAAGGAGAAAAGGATTTAGGACAGTCTTGCTCTGGCCTCGTCAAGCCTCCCTGGGTTAGGAATGGTGCTTTCATTTTTGTTTGGTTTTGTTTTCCAAGGAGTCGGCAGCGAGTCTAATTAATGCCATCATAGGCGTGACATTTAATTAACGAAATAACATGTTCAGCCTGATGATAACATGTTTCAGCACCCAGCAGGCGGCGATGGCCTCTGGGGCCATTTCTAAGGAGGCCTGTGATTTGATAAAGAGAAACCCCTCTCAGGCATCAGGATTGCTGAGAGGAGCCTGGGTGGCAGGGCCCCAGCGCCATCCTGCCGGAGTCTCCCATCCTCAGACCCTGCTGGAGCGAGCCAGGAACGCAGAGGAGGAATGACAGGGATCTCTGTGCTGCTGAAGGGCTTATCCATTTTAAAAATGTGCAGATTTAGTTCCCAAATTACCTATTCCCATGCCATGGTTCATTCTAGATCCCACTGGCAAGAGGAGCAGAGGAAACAAGTCAGGACAGACAGGAACCTTAGCGGTTTTTTAAGAGGCAGAGCATGTGGACGTGGGTGCCCTCTGCTGGCCACTCTCAGATCTACAGCAACGCTAATCAGAACTCTGTGGGACTGCGGCCTTCCCTGGAGTGGATAGAACCTGAATTCCCAGGGTGATAAATATGTACAAGTACTGTGTGTTCATTAAACACAAAAACATTTCGTAAAGACCCTGTAAAATTCTGTTCCCCGAAAAGGACTTCCAACTGCCTGCGTGGCTTGGTTTACGCGCACCTCTCTTTTCTCTGCCGTTCTATGTCCATAGTGTGCAAAGAGGCATCGCATCACTTTGAGCTCAGTGGCGCTGCTCTTCTTTTTCTCATGGTTCTTCTCTAATGAGTGTGGATGAAATTACTCATATTTGACTTCACAAGCAGCACCCTCTGGGTGGTCTTAGACCTTCACTGTAGAGAAAAGACACTTTAGAATAGGCTTGGAGAGATGAAAAGACACAGCAAATGTGAGAAAGATTTAGCAAGGACCCAATCCCATCACCCGAGTCCTGTTTTGCTTCTTTGGTTCTTGAAGTGCCCCCTCCCTGTCTGTCCTAGTGGTGAGGGCTCTGGAGAGAGGTGCCGGGCTTGACTCCTGTGTTAAACTGTGTGACACAAGACATTCTCTGAGCCTTAGTGTGCTCACCTAAAAGGGCGGCCGTAAAGATTAAATAATCAAAGGCAAGTGGAGTCTTTAGGTGCCGAACGACAGGTATCGCTAGTGTAACTGGATAGTCATGTTAGTGTTAGTGTCTGGTAAACAGTTGGGCCTCAGTCATACTCATCGGTACTTCTGTGACTGCATATTCATTTTCGCTGGGAGGTATTATCTGTGGGTCCATAATAGAAGTACTAGAAGAGGTACCAAGGAATGGCCCTGGTACTTTTTCATTAACCATGATAATATGCCTCCCACTAAACAGAGGGCATCCTGGGCACAATGACCAACTGGGAGGTGGGAGAATTTAGGGCACATACTTGTGTTGACTTAGCTGCTTCAAGAAACAGTTGAGTCGAAAATGAGCCTCAAAAGCAGGAGGGCAAGGAAGGCAGGGAGCTTTGCCTACAGATCCAGCTTTGTTTTGCAGGGCATGGGGAGTCCTGGCTGGTGCAGACCTAGGATCCTTCTCCTCCTTCCACTTTGCCCTTGACTTGGGCCTCCTGCTCCCACCACAGGAAGGCTGTCCAGAGCTGCAGGATTGCTGTCCAGCCTGCGTGCCTGTGTACACACACGCAGAGCACACCCTTCCAGGGCTTTCAGTATTCTGATCACCTTGAGGTTGTTGCCCAGGAGCCTGGTATCGCTTGCAGCCACGTTGGAACGAAGAACAAGCTGTGCTGTCACAGTCGGCCGGTGGTGGAGGCTGTTGCATCTAGATTGAGTGTTCTCTGGCATGGAAGTCATGGGGATGGGCAGAAAGAAGTGGTGGGTACTGGCACAGGGAAGGAAAGGTGCAATGGTTGCTTGGATGTGGGGAGCAGAGAGAGCGAGACAGCGCTGCGTGCTTTGGGGCATTGTCCCCAGGAAAGGGACAGTCGTGTGAGTAAAGAATGCCCTGCCTCCTGCTGCTGGCTGCGGGGGATTTCTTCCTCTTGCTTTTAATTCCTAGGTTTTGCTGGTTGTCATTTCCTGGAGGAGAAGGAGGTGTAAGCAGGAAGAAAATGTGGGATTCTGATACTTATTGTAACTGGAAACCCAGTAAATTTGGTCTCTGAGAGATGCAGCCCAACAGCGACTGTGGGTTGGAGCTCACAGGTCTCTGGTGCCCTTTTTAGTGAGAGATGGTAAACTGCCAGGCCTGCGGGCTGCTTGTGCATGAATTTAGCTTGGCCATGGGGTGGTTTTTTTAATTTGTTTTTTAAGTATTAGAATGAGATGGCAAGATTTTAAAATTTGACTTTTTTCATATGCAGATAGGAATTTCTGGCTTCTCTTGAAAACCATCCTGCACTTACCCTTGGCAGGAGTCTGTAAGCAGTAGGTAGACTACCTATCTTAAATAGGTCAAGGGTTCTCCAGCTCCACTAGTTTCCATCTTGACCCCTTGACCAGCATCACCCTCTTACCAATTGTGACCAATACTTTGTGACTTCTGAGCTAGGCTGACCCCTTCGCTTTAGAAGAGCACTGATGCTCAGAGAGGGCATATGGTTTCCCCTTACCCACGGTCAGAATGGACTCCTTCCACATCATGGTTGGAAGGGTGATAGAAATCACTGACTCCTTGTCCCTTAGTTTCCAGTAGAAGTTCTATGTGCCTCTCACTCTGCTGCCTCACTGATGATTCTGCAGTGGGTTTGGGAAGGAGAAAGCTCTGGCCATACCGTATTTCTGACATCCTTCAGATCACATCCTGTGTCTTTTGTTGTTTCTACTTACTCACAGTGACCTGGAGCTCTGACTCCAAGCCCAGCCCAGCTCACAGGTTTGTCACACGGTGTCAAGTCTGCAGGTGGAGGGATGGGTTCAGCAACCTGGACCCCCAGCTCCTGTGCACACTCACGGACTCTGGTTGCATCCCCTCATCTGTCAAAGGGCGATCATAACCCCAGGAAGTAGCTGTGAAGATGGGAAGAGATAAAGTGTTGAATGTGCTTATCATAGTCTCAGTATCTCTGGCAGGAATAGTAACTCACTATTAGAAGTTATTATTCTAGAAAGACTCTGAGTTGAAGGTGTCCCAGGAGAGCGTATTGTCCAACAGGCTCATTCTAATGGCTGAAGCTGTAACATGTGCTCACGGTACAAAGTAGAGAATCGAGAATAAGGTGAAAGGCGTTGTCTCCATCGCCACCTCTGGTTCAGACTTACTTCCCTAGAGGCGGTGACTCTTATGTTTTTGGAGTGTCCTTCCAGAAATTTTACTTGCATCTATATCATAAAGAACTTGCATCCTCAGTTTTGACACAAATATAATCAAACTATTCATGCTGTTCTGATTCTTGCATTTGTATTTAACAGTGTGTTTGTGAATCTTCTTTCACAACATACGAGTCTCTCTGCTTTATGTTTTCATTTTCGATGGCTACCCATTCACCCAGGAAGTGTATGCTCTTGGTCATGGGATCAGAAAACTCATTCTGCGAAGAGGCCAGACAGTCAGTATTTCAGGCTTCCTGGGTCATAGGATCTCTGTACCGACTTTCCCCTCTTCTTTTTCTTTTAAAACAATGCTTTAAAAATGTAGAGACAGTTATTAGCTAACAAACCATTCACAAAAGGTTGTGGGTCAGATGGGGCCTGTGACTGTAGCTTGGGTACCCAGGCAAGGAATTTCAATGTGGGTAATTTCTCAGTTATTCTGAATTGACCTGTAGATAAATTCACAGGACTAAACTCCTGGTACATGTTTCTGAATCATGACAGGCAGCGGTTCTGTCCTCAGTGGCAGGTGGGGTGAGAGGCCTGCTAACGAGGGTGGTCTGGAGCTCCAGGTAAGTCAGTGGGGAGAGCAGGATGAGAACCTCCTTTCCCAACTCTTTGCTAGGGTCCTGTGGAACCTGTTTGAGATACACACTGAGGCTCAGTTTCTCTGAACTTCACCCCAAGTCCTCAGGGAGACGCAGGACAGTGCTCAGCCCTGGGAGCCCCACCTGTGGCCTTTTTCTGTCTCATGTTGGATTCGTGCAGTTGCCCCTGCTTTGGACTCTGTGCCACCACAAGGGGTTGCTCTTGGGGATTGGCAGCAGCTCTAGGGCCAGTTGGTAGCACCTGCATGGCCAGAAAGGCAAGAAGCTGTGTCACAAAGGCGGCATCTGGCTGGGACTGACAGACAGCTCTGGCACAGAAAATTTACATGAAAAGACATTTCTTATTCCACAGAGCTGCAGTCCAAAGGTAGGGTGTCTCTAGGCCACAGGCCCCCGGCGGCTGGCTGCTGGGCTCGGGACCCTGTGCTCTTCCTGCCACTGCTGTGCACACATTAGTTTCAATCTTTTAAAAAAATTTTGTGGTGGGAATGGAGCCCATGCTCACAATGAACTATCTACCCAGCACTTTATTCATTTATTTATTTTTTATTTTGAGACAACCTTGCTAGGTTGCTAAGTTGTCCAGGCTGGGCTTGCAATTGCAACGTTTCCGTTTTGGCCTCTCACAGTGCTGGGATTGCAGGCCTGTGCCACCATGCCTCACATTTTAAGCTCCTTCTTTAAGCTGGATGTTTGAATGAGTTCCAAATGTTACATGTGTAGGTTTTTCTCAGCAGAGAGGAAATGTTCCCAGACGTGCCTCCAGCACACTTTCCCTGATTGGCCAGAATGGAGTCCATGCTGGTTTTGGGCTAGACTGATGAGATGGGAATGGCATCACTGGCTTCATTGTTGGCTGAAAATTAGCTGCAAAGATTAAATTAGGCCATGCAAGGACAAGGACACATTGAATATGTACAGATAGTGATGGCGAGGCTCAGGCTGCCCCATTCACATCCTGTCTGACTCTCTGTGCCTGTAAAAGGGGAACAATGGTAACGCTATCTCATAGCATTGTTGTGAGGATGGGAAGTCATGTGAGGTGCTCAAAAAGTTTCATTTTATCTCTGTAAAAGTGTATTTTCCCACAAATAACACAACTTTATCAGTTGTGAGAGATATCACGGCATCTATTTATTCAGCTCTTGAGAAGGCTGTCAGTAGAGAGCTGTCGGTGGAAAGCTGCCAGACCCACCTGGGTCTTTGCGAGTCCTGCCTTCAGCACACACTTGTGCCATCACGCTGTGCTCATCCTTAGCCAGGCAAATCACAGCTGTGCTTCCCACCCTGCACTGAGGAACGCTCAGTGCAGGTGCAGACACACGAGGCTGGGCAGGGCAGGACGTTGGAAACGGCACTCGGAGAGGTCGGTAGGGAGAAATGCATGCTCACAGACAGTTGACCGCTGATGCTTTTAACTACTGTGAGGAGGACAACAAAGTGCTTCTGAGAAGGGGGAAAATGCATGCGATTATTTCACCCCCTGCAGTGTCAGCTGGCTGTGGGACTTTGGGCAAGTTACTATACCTCCCTGTGCCTCCCCTCCTTCCCCCAGTGGTTTTGCTTTAAAGAGAAAATATGAGGTTAGAGATCCCAAATAGGTACGCCCAGAGGATTATTTGGCCCCAGAAGGGTTTTAAACTTTCAAATTAGTTATCAACATTTAAAGCTTCAGAGAATTCATAGGAAATTCTAGGTACTCAATGCTTTTGAAAAAATCAGGGCCTCTGGAGAATAGGTACTTGGGCTTGTACAGCGATTTGCCACCACTTAGGAAGTGAACCGCGGGCCTCTTGAGGCCCTCTGCCCCCGGGACACTTCACTGCTGCCCACTCACTGGGCGCAGAGGGGTTGCTGCTGGGAGCTTCCGGTGCGCACTTGAGTTTGTGGCTCCTGAAGCAGGTCCTCTCCTTAGCATTTTCTTGCTTGTCCTGTGATTCCTGAGCAGGGTGAGGGTTACTGCTCCCTTTCAGCAATGCGGACGTGCAGGCAGCTGGGCCCGTGCACACACAGAGACTGGGGCGGAGGTGGGAGGTGAAAGTACTTCCAACTCCTAGGCCATGGTTTCCCTGCTAGCTGCTGTCTCCGTGCTTCTCTCGGACATGTAAAATTACTTCGGCTCTTTTTTTTTTTTTTTACACTTTTATTTTAAAAGTAAAAGAACAAAAACAATTAACAGACACAAAGTACCATAAGAATAGTACAATCAAAACTGAGTTACAGACAAGGTGACAGGGAATCAACAATGGTTGTTGCATTACATATTGATAACTTCAAAGTGTATACTCAGGAAAACAGATATAGACATGCAAAATTGATCAAACAATCATCAACTATTCCTTACAATAAAGTGACTTAAGTCAGTAGTACAACTATGTTAGATATGCTGCATATACATACATACTTACATACATACATAGATAATTATCCCTTCCTTCCTTTTTGTTTTTTTATATAATTTTTTTTACAGTGTGAAAGAAAAAGAACTACATCAACAAAAAAAGAGGAAAGCATTAACAAAGAGACACAAAGTAGCACAATAACAGTATAATCAGAATTGAGTTATAGACAAAGCAACAGGAAACCAACAATAGTTGTTGCATTGCATATTGATAACTTCAAAGTGTATGCTCAGGAAAACACATATAGACATACAAGATTGATCAAACAACCAGTCATCAACTATTCCTTACCATTAAGTGACATAAGACAATAGTAGAACCATGTTAGCCATCCTGCACATATGTATATACATACATAC